>PVLD010021608.1:0-31091 GCA_004027595.1 Dinomys branickii
CAACAACTACTGTTGAGACCATATCACCTTGTCTATAGATTAGTTGTGATTGTACTATTTTCTATGATAATGGGTGTCTGTTTGTCAATATGTTTTTGTACTTTTATGTTTCTAAAATAAAAAAAAAAATAAAAATTAAAAAAATTTAAAAAATAAAAAATAAAAAATAAACATAGATGCACATATATCACTGTGGTACAATGTTTTTAATTCTTCTGGGAAGACACTCAGAGGGGAATAGCTGCATCAAATGGGACCTACAATCCTAGATTTTGAGGAATCTCTTCACTGATTTCCTCAGTGGTTGCACCAGTCTACACTCTCACTAACAGGGTAGAAGAGTTCCTTTTCCTCCCTAGCCCCTCCAACATTTGTTATTGGTTGATATCTTGATGATAGCCATTCTTTCTGCAGTGAGATGGAATCTCAGTGTTGTTTTAATTTGATCTCTCGAATGACCAATGATGTTGAACATTTTTTCATATATTTATTTGCTGTTTATATTTCTTCATCTGAAAAGTGTGTATTTATCTCCAATGCCCAGTTTGGGATTGTGTCTTTAAATATGAGGTCTGATTTTTTTGTGTTACCTATACTTTCTTGACAGTAAACCTTTGTCTGAGGAACATCCAGCAAACATTTTTTTCCAACTTATGGGTTGCCTCTTCACTCTATTAGTGGTTTCATTTCCTGTGCAAAAGCTTTTTAATAAGACAAGACCCAAACTGTTGATTCTCTGTGATAGTTCCTGTAAGATCAGGGTTTTTTCATAAAGCCTTTGCCTATGCTAATGTCTTCAAGAGTTTTGCATATTCTATACGCCAGCAGATTTAATGTTTCTGTCTTAATATTTAGATCTTTGATCCATTTTGAATTTAGTTTAGTACTTGGTGAAAGATATGGGTCCAGTTTTAATTTTCAACATGTGCACAGCCACTTTTTCCAGGACCTTGTTAAAGAGGCTATCTTTCTTCCAGTGTGTGTGTTTGGACCCTTTGTCAAATATAAGGTGGGTGAATATGTGTGGAGTTGTTTCTGCATCTTCTATTCTGTTCCACTGACACTCAGGTCTGTTTTTTGCCAGTACCATGCTGTTTTTACATAGTAGCTTTATAGTATAATTTCAATTCAGGGATTGTGATACCCCCTGCCCTGCCTTTGTTGTCCAGAATTGCCTTGACTATTCTAGGTCTCTTTTGGTTCCAATTAAATTTTAGGATTTTTTTTTTAATTATCTGAGAAATGCTATTGGAATTTTGATTGGGATTGCATTAAATCTGCATAACAGTTTTGGAAGTATGAACATTTTTACTATATTGGTTCTTCCTACTTATAAGCAAGAGATATCTTTCCATTTTCTGATATCTGCATCAATCTCCTTTTTCAGAGTACTGTAATTTTCAGCATAGAGGTCTTTTACATACTTTGTTAGGTTGATTCCTAGGTATTTCATTTTTTTTTTTTTAATGCTACTGGGAAAGGTGTTGTTTCCCTAATTTCTTTCTTGTGTGTTTGCTATTTATGCATAGGAAAGCTATTGATTTTTGAGTGTTGACTGTGTATCCAGCTATGCTACTGAATTTGTTTATTAAATCTAGCAGTATTTTAGTGGAGTTTTTTGAGTTTTCTATGTAGGGTATCATGACATCTGCAAATAATGATAATTTTGCTTGTTCCTTTCCTATCATTATTCCTTTTATTTCTTTCTCTTGTCCAATTCCTCTGGCTAAAGTTTACAGTACTGTGTTGAATAAGAGTAGAGATAATGGGCACCCTTGTCTTGTTCCTGATTTTAGAGTGAAAGCTTTCAAATTTTGTCCACTTAGAATAACGGTGGCTATTGGTTTGTCATAGATGGCTTTTATAAGATTGAGATAAAGAAAACCTATTCAATTTTCTGTAGGGTTTTTATCACGAGTGGGTACTTGACCTTGTCAGAAGCTTTTTCTGAATCTATTGAGATGATATATGGTTTTTGTCCTTGGCTCTATTTATGTGGTTTACATGTGTTGAACCATCCTTGCATGCCTGGTATGAATCCCACTTGGCATGGTGTATATTCTTGATGATTTGCTGCATTCTGTTTGTCAGTGTCCTATTAGGGATTTTTGCCTCTATGTTCATTAGGAAGACTGACCTGTAATTCTTTTTCTTGGTTGTGTCTTTCTCCAATTTTGGTATTAGGGTAACTCTTGCTTCCAGGAATGAATTTGGGAGTATTGTTTCCCTTTCAATTTCATTAAAGAATTTGAGCCATATGGGTATTAAGTCTTCTCTAAGTTTCTCATAGAATTCAGCAGTGAATCTGTCAGGGCCTTGGCTTTCCTTTGTTGGTAAGTTTTTAATTACATTTTCAATTTCATTGAATGACATTGGTTTATTTAGGATTTTTATATCTTCCTAATTTAGCTTTGGTAATTCATATGTGTATAGGAATCTTTCCAATTCTTCTGTGTTTTCCATCTTATTAGACTACAAGGTTTCAAAGCAGGTGTAGATGGTCTTTTGGATTTCTGCAGGACCTGTTGTTCCTTAACCCTTTTTATTCCTAATTGCTTGGATGTGAGTCTTTTCTTTCCTTTTTTGATAGAATTGGCTAAAGATTTACCAATTTTATTTAATTTTTCAAAGAACCAACTCCTTGGTTCATTGAATCATTGTATTTTATTTTTAGTTTCCAATGCATTGATATCCGCTCTGATGTTTATAACTTATTCCCTCTTATGAGATTTTGGCTTAGTCTGTACTTCTTTTCTCAAACTTTGAGGTTCAAAATTAAGCTGTTTATTTTTGCTTGTTCTATTTTCCTGATGTTGATATTCATTGCTATAAATTTCCCTCTTAGGACTGCTTTCACTGTGTCCGTAAGTTCTGGTACATTCTGCTTTCATTATCATTTAATTGAAGAAACTGTCTAATTTCTTGTTTAATTTCATCCATGATTCATTGGTTGTTCAGGAGGGTGCTATTTAATTTCCATGTGCTTATGATGTTCTTAGGGTTTCTTTTGCTACTGATTTTCAATTTTATTGCACTATAGTCTGATAATATGCATGGGATAATTTCAATTCCTTTGCATTTACTAAAGTATGTTCTATGGGTTAGTTTATCATCTGTTTTAGAGAACAACCTGTGTGCAGCTGAGAATGTTTATCATGATGTTGTGGGATGGAACATTTTGTAGACATTTACTAAGTCCATTTGTTCAAAAGTTCAGTTGCATTCTTTCATTGCTGATTTTTTGTCTAGTTGATCTGTCTTTTTGTGACAGTGTGGTATTGAAAGCCCCCAATACAATTGTATTAGTCTTTATTTTTTATTCTTCAAATATTTTTTGTTTTATAGAGCTGGGTGTACTGGTATTTGTTGCATATATATTTATGATTGTTATCACTTCCCCTGGGATTGTTCCCTTTACAAGGATGTTGTAACCTTCTTCATCTCTCTTAACCAGTCTTGGCTTAAATTCACTTTGTCTACAAATAGAATAGCTACCCCTGCTCTTTTCTGAGTTCCTATAGCATGAAGTATTGTCTTCCATCTTTTAAATTTTAGCCTATGAATTTCTTTTTGAATTAAATGTGTTTCTTGAGTGTATCATATTATTGGATCATGCTTTTTGATCCATTCTGCCTGTGTCTCTTGATTGATTAATTGAGAACATTAACATTGATGGTTAAAACTGATATGCACTGACTTATTCTTGTCTTGTTATTTTCCTGTTATTGGCTCACCCTCTTTTTTTCTCCTTCCTTCTATTTATTTGTTTTCCTTACCTAGTGAATTCCTTCTGTTGGTGTTTATAGGGTGTAGTCATTGTTTTCTTTTTCTCAAGAATGTCCTTTGAAATATTTTGGAGTGCTGGTTTGGTGGTCAAATTTCCTTAGCTGTTCTTTGTCATGGAATTATATTATTTCTTTATCAATTTTGAAAGATAATTTTGCAGGATACATCACTTTGGGTTGAAAGTTGTTTTCCTTTAGAATTTGAAATACTTTACTCCAAACTCTTCTTGACTTAAAGGTTTGTGCTGAGAAATCAGCTGTGATTCTGATGGGCTTTCCTTTATAGGTAATTTGTTTCTTTTTTCCTAACAGCTTTTAATCTATTCTTGTGTGGAATTTCTGAAATATTGACTATGATATACCTGGCTGTAGATTTGTTTTGGTCATGGCCCATTGGAGTTCTATATGCCTCACTTATTGTATGTCAAATTCTTTTTTTCTGCTGGGGAAGTTTTCTGTCATGACATCTATAAAGTTATTTTTAATATCACCTGTGCTATCTCTTGCTTTTTCATTGACTCCAATTATTCTTATGTTGTTCCTACTTGTACCATCTAGCAGCTGTTGTATTGATTTCTCACGGTCTATTGCTATTTTTAAGAAATCTTTCTTTTCATAGTCACTAGCTGCTAGCCCTGTCTTCTATATCTGAGCTTCTGTCCTCACATTGACTTAATCTGGCAGGAATACTTTCAATAGAATTTTTATTCTCCTGGATGAATCTGCCTTATGGATTTCATTTCTTTCCCATGCTGAGCATTCCTTAGTTTCCATAATTTTTTTCAGCTGATCTATTTTCTGTTTGTATCTGCTCTAGGATCACTAAGCATGGTTTTCATTGTGGACACCATCTCTGCAATTATCAAAGAGACTATCTCTGAATTGAATTTTTTCTAAAGCTTCATTCACTTACTTTGTTACTACTTCAGAGGAGCCAGGTGGGTGGTTTCCAGATTCACCCACCTCATTGCCCCCTACATTCATCCTTGGTGATGTTTGGGGTTGCATTTTGCTTAAGTGTCTCCTCATTTTCTTTTCCTTTTTTAAATTTCTAAGGTGATGTTGTTCAAACAGCTGTTTAGAACAATTATGTCACCTTTAGCTATAGTGGTACCAATAACAGTAGCATAAAACACAGTCCAGAAAATGAGAAACTATTAATTTAATCACATGCACTAGATCTGTGGTTATATAACAAAATGTAAAACAAACCAGAAAATTGTATTTAGTAAACACATCCTTAGTATGTCAATTTCGCCCTCAGAGGTTATAATTTAAAATGGGTCAGGGAGAAAATAGAGCAGTGGAAGAGAAGGAAGAGATTAGAAGGCTGGAGGACAAGTGGGGGTCATACTAACTTGAGGAAGCTGGTGCAGAAGATTGGGAGAGAGGAGGGAGAGATAAAAAGAGGAACTGAGCAGAACCACAACCTCAAAGAGGTCAGACACAGTGTTGAGTCTCATGCACACACAAGTTCAAACAATGAAGGAGAAAAGAAAGAAGGGAGAGGAAAAGGAAAAAAGAAAAGAAAGGGAAAAAAGGAAAAACTATACAACAGAAAAAAAAAACAAGAGAGAAGTGAGGGAAACAAAAATAGACAAACAAACCAGAAAACATACAAGAACAACAGCCACAAAACGTGCACTTCCAAGTTTGTCTCTGCTGTTGCTGGTAAACAGCCTGTGTAGACAGCCTTCTGTATTGACTTATACCAAAAAGCCGGAAAGTCCTCACCCTGTGGTAGCTTGCACCCATCAGCACACATTCCATGGGACTGAGTCCAGTTTGGATCCACTAGATGGAGCTATCAGCCACACTGAGTTCCGAATTCTATCTGTCCCTCTTCAAAATGGCTCCCTGTCAATCGCTCTCTCAGGAGAGGCAGCTGAGCCCTCCTTACTTACCCACAACTGTGCAGTCCTAACAGTCCTCCCTGGCATCCAGTGCAGTCTTTGACATCTACTGTTCTCCTCTACTGCTGTGTCTCCCTTTGGAGGTCTTTGTGGTCACCATCACTTGACATGTTTCCCAGGTTTGGACCTCTCCTTTAGCACAGTGAATCCTGTCTTGGGGAGAAGGTGCCATTGGTTCCCTCCTTCTTCTTCATTGAAACTTCCCTCTTCACTCTTTGTATGGGCTTCAGTTAGCACCTCAGTTCCTTCCTGGGTCTGGCGGGTCTCGCCTCACTCCTCCTGAACTTGCACACATTGTTACATTCCAGCAATTGAAATGGCAGCACTCAGAGAGGTTCTTTCTCTGTTGCTTAACACTCTGCCATCTTACTGCCAAGCCAGCCACTCAGCCACCAGCTCACTGAGTTCTCAGCCCCTACTCACCTCTTTTAAAGATGTAATGTATACAAAGTATGATCATGATCAAAATATACAGTGAATACTTAAATTTAAAAATTATTACACTAATGATACATTACCATTAGTTCCCCTCAAAATACTCCTTCTTGCTTTGAATACACTTATCCCATCTTTCTTGTTAATTTCTGAAGCAGTTCTTGAAGTTCTCTTGAGTGTCTTTATGTGGTGTGTGATCACAACTATGGTGAATGCAGCTGCCAAATGCCATCTAAAGGAAAGACAGGTTTGTAAAAACATTACGGTGTGTCTTCATCCACCTTGTTCACTGAATCTGCCACTGTGTGACTTATGGCTTTTCCTTAAAGTGACCATAAAAGTTAAACATTTTGAGTCATTTCAGAACATTGAAATAGTCAGAACAGCACAATTAAAGACACTCAGGAAAAATGTCCAGAAATGCTTCAGAAAGTGGCAAGAATAATGGGATAGGTATGTTTGAGGTTAAAGGAGATTCATTACTATATGTCTTTCATGTAACACATTTTTTAAACTTAAACTTACCCATATTTTTTGATCACACATCATATGGTGGTGGCCATGTGGATACTATATGGGACTATATCACTGATAGTTTGAGTACATAGATGATAGCCCAAAAAGTGAAAGTAAGAACTGATCATCTCATTCAATGGCCTGCATAATGACTGCTTCATGTCCCTTAACTCCCCTCTACCAAAGTAGAGGTCCTCATTCCTGAGAGGACTCTTCCTACCAGAGACAAGGCAAATATTTCAGTCAACCTAAAGTTACAGCTGCTGTGTGGTCATTTTTGGACCCTGATGTTGGTAGATCAGCAAGCAGAAAAAGCACACTGGTTATCAGAAAGAGATGGAGTTACCTTTAAGCATGGCTGCATGGTGAAGAAAGTCTGGAACTCAGAATTCACTGGAACATCTCTTGGATGCTTCCATATTTGGTTGAAAGCATGCCTGGTTGCAGCAACCTTAATCTGACGTGAAGGTAAAGCTACTGCAACAGGCAAGTAACTGTGATCAGAGGAACTATAGGCTGAAGGAGAAGGGCAACAGGAGCCAAATGTGAAAACACTGGCTGCAGTTTCACATACTTATCCTTTGGGCCACTTTTTGCTTGTTTATTTTGGAAATCGTGATGAGCTGTTTTTGAACAAGCAGGTACAGGGATGGACAGAGAAGGTTGAGGGAAATTACTGGCAATATGTCTTCTACTGTAATACAAGCTATGTTGGTGCCCCAGGCCACTTTCAATTGCCAGTACCTTTGTCTGTGTGCCTGAAACTTTGCTAGACTTTCTCCAGTGTCAGAAAAGTGTGTTTCTCCTATACATGCAACAAGTTGGAAGCACTCTGTGCCCTACCACACAACTCATGACCAGAGATGAGAGGGTGTCTGTGTATCACTCTGCTACCCAACACATTCATTCCTTTGTATGGCATATTAGTTAGGGACGTTTAGAGAGACAGAATGATGTGTGTGTGTGTGTGTGTGTGTGTGTGTGTGTGTGTGTGTGTCTGTGTGTGTGTCTGTGTGTCTGTGTGTGTGTCTGTGTGTGTGTCTGTGTGTGTGTGTCTGTGTGTGTCTGCGTGTGTGTGAGAGAGACAGAGAGACAGAGAGAGAGGGAAAGGGATAGAGAGATGGAGAGAGACACAGAGAGAGAGAGAGAGAGGGAGAGAGAGAAAAAAAGGAGATTTAGGAATTGGCTCCTACAACTGCAGGTGCTAGCAAGGATAAAATTTCTCAGTCAGAGGAGCAGGCTGGACATTAGGTACCAGTTGCTGTTGCAGTCTTAAGTTTCCAATCTGTGACAGCCCGGTAGGCTGAACATTCAGGCAGAGTTTCTATGAGGCAGTCTGAGGCCAGGATTCCTCTTTTGGGAGGACCTGTCTTTGCTCTTAGGACCTTCATCTGTATGGCTGAGGCCCACCCACATGGTAGAGGACAGGCTACTTTAAGTCTATCCATTGTAAATGTTAGTTATAGCGAAAAAAATACCTTTGCTGCAACATCTAGACTAATGTTCAATAAGTCAGCAGCTTGATACCATAGTCTAACCAAAGTCACACAAAAAATTAGCCAAGACTCAGGTATGTGTTTTACAGTTTCACACGAGTTTCTTAAGAGATTTAGCTTTAGTCATTTGATTGACTTTATTGGTTTTCTTGCCTTCCCTTTATATACCTCTCTAACAATAGCATTTTCCACACATCTGAAGGAAACTATATGTATTTGAGTTTTTGGAAGATTATTATTTGGTTCTCAAATATTTATGGTAGTGAAACTTTCTGCAGATTAGATTAATAGGCAAATTAATTTATTAACCTAATTTATTGGATGATTCTGAGAAACTACCATGTTTCCCATATTACTGTTAACATCATTTGATAGCAGCTGCAGAATCCCATGCGCCCTAGACAAAAGGACACTGGCTGCCCCTTACAACCAGGAAAGGAGGGGAGGCTGGTGTGGAGAATCACATGTGTGAGCCCTCAGAGGTCTCAGCGTCCCTCTCAGGAGCCTGGGAAAGAATTTTAGGAACTGGCAGGAAGTTTGATGTGGGTTTTGAAGAAGCCTAGGCAGCAAGTTGGCGCAGACACAATGGCACTCCCAGCAACCCCCTGGCATAGCAGGACTGGTGCTGACAGGCTGCCGCAAGCTGTGCTGAGGCTGTCTTCAGACGAGCAACAAATCCTTTATTTGTCTTGCTTTCTTGGGGAGGGAAGCACTGCTGGGGAGGCACCACTGCATTTCAATTTTCTTTTGTTTTACTTAAAATTAAAAGACTTAGGAGTGATACATAAAGGAATGGCAAAAGGAGATGGACTATAAATGAACCAAGTTATGGTAAAATTATGTTTAATGTTTCATGTGCCACAGTACAGGAAAAAGAGAACTCAGGTCTTATATTCAAGGTAAGAGAAAAGGGTATTAATGAAGTTTGACCTTTCCTTCTTATAGTCTAATTTGATAGCCATTGCCCAGAGACTTTACATGTTATTGATCACATAAAAATGAAATATACATTTATATGCCTGGATATAAAAAAATGACTGTCTTAGTCAGCTTTGTGTCACTATGACAAAATATCTGAGAATAACAACTTAAAGGAAAAAGGTATATTTAGGTTCACCTTGTCAGAGGCAGAGAGCAACATGGGACCAAAGGGTGTGAGGCAGAGCCATTCACTTCGTGGAAGCCAGGAAGCAGCGAAGGTGAGAGAACCTGAGAAAAATCCTGTAGTCAGGGTTTGTAAGGGAAAAAATGTAATACAGGACATATAATTTGTAGGATTATTTTATAACAGTCACCCAAACAGTCAAATATAAAAGAGTGCAGGTAATCTGTCCACACACTAAAGACCCAAAAAATCCAGCTGAGGACACAGATCCCAGCTGTACTATCCAGCTGAAGACCTATAGCCCATGACCATGCCCCTGCCTTGAGTCCAGCTGGAGGCCTAGAGCCTAGGGCAATGTCTCATGCAAATCTATTTCATGGATCTGCCCTGGCAAGGCCCAGTGGTCAGCCACGGAAGCTAGCAAGTCTGTGCCAGCCGGATGAAGGATCTGTGCCAACAGGTGGAAGGATCTGCACTGGAGAAGGAACTGACGCTCAAAGTAAGGACCAGCGCTCCCCCAAAGAGCACCATAGCCACCCTTACTGAGGCGGAGGTCCCAAGCTCCTCCGAGGATGAGAACAGCCAAGTTCATATCAGGAAAGCCAGCAGGACAGGCCCCTCCGGAGCAAACAACCCTACTTCTTCCTCTGCAGTTCTCCTTTCTTATGCTGCTGGCAACAAGTCTTAGGTCAGCCCTCCACACCCAGTACCATGCTGATTCAGTTCAGCTGGGTGTTACACACCGACCACCAGTTGTCGATTCGCCACAAAGAGACAAGGGACAAGATAATGGTCTCCAACATCATTCTGCCATGACCCTTTCTTCTGCTAAGCCCTACCCCCAATAGTCCATTCAGCTATATACTTGTCAGTGGGTTCATCTCTTGAGGAGGTCGGCACGCTCACAGTCCCATCACTTTCCAAAAGTCCATCACCTGGCCTTTGGAGGACCTCATAGATCCAAACAATGACAATGACCAGTACTAATTCAAATCTACTTAAATACCTCACATTATCCTAAAGACCTTATAGCTTTTGACTCATTTAAACTTTTCAATAGTCCAGTGACATATACAGTAGTTTATATACATTTTATAAAAGAGAATAACAAGATTCTGAAAGACTAGATATATTTGTACACAGCCTGTAATTGGAGCAGATGTATTTGAACTCATGTTGTCCCCTTAAACTCTTAGTTTATCAGAACATTATGTATCTGTGGGTGAGTATTATATAGTCACTGGTATAGCACTGGTTGAAGATAAATAATAAATTATCCAATATAGATGACTTCTTAGCTGTGTGTAACTCGGCCATTGGAAACAGGTCATTTCTCATGGCAAGGGTTTTTCTTTGAGGATAAATTTAATGTTAACCTCATGAAAAACAGTGTTGTCCCCCGGCAGTTATTTGCAGTAAATCTACTAGTCAAAAAATCTTCAGAGCATTTTAGACCAAAGCCCTCCTTTCACAAGCACAATAGCACAATTTTCAATGGCATTATTTTAGTTGATATTTTGCATCTGTCAGAGGAGTTCACTCATCTGGAGTTATTCTGGTACAAAAGACAATTCAAGGAGAAGGAAAATGAGGACATTTGAATGATTTTTCTCCAACAACCAGTAGTGAAGCCTTTATAATTGGACAACACTGTTTCTGTCAGCTGTAACCAGATATCATTACATATTTTAAATATTGTATTATCTATTGTTATGATTTTGTGTGGATGTCCCCTAAAGACTCATGCAGTCGTGGGAGTGGGTTCTAGAGTTTGTGATTGATTCATGGTCCAGTGCGGGCATTATGAGTGTGAGTGCTGCAACCACCCTGGGGCAAGTAGGCTGCATACAATATAAAGAAGGGACAGAGGCTTGCTCCTTCTGCTCCTCCCCCTTTTGATCTTACTGCTTTTGCTGTTTTCCACACCCATTAACTGTTGCCTTCTGCCATGTGCCACTCTGCCTTGAAGCCAGGCAAGTATGGACTGAAACCTCCACAAACTGTGAGCTAAATAAACTTTCCTTCCTTCATTTTGGGTGTCAGGTATTTTGTCTCAACCAAGCAAGAAAACTAACGAAGATATCTGTGATTCCTTCTCTCCTGTTACCTGTGTGCATACAAATTACTGTCTATCTGACTCATTTGGCTATAGTATTTCTGTTTGTAGACATGATTTACTTCCACTCAGCAGATGGAGACCCTCAATTGTTATAACAAAGAAAAATAAAAATGATAGTAGTTTTTGTTAAAGATATTCACACGCAGAAGTTCTATTCTATTGTATATTCTGTGTATCTTTGGCCAAGGCCAAAACCGAGCCAGCTTTAGGACACCTGGAGATTTTCCTTGCCTCTAGCCATGTCCCCTAGCTTGTCAAGGCCCAGAGAGCACAGGCAGGTCATTTGGCTGTAGTCCTCAGTTTATGCACATTTGCTTTGGTATCTCTGAGACGGAGACTACAGTGGGAGTGGAAGAGAATGTCATGTCATTAATAATTCTGTTTCTGCCTACATCAAAAGATGTTTTCCAAGTGCAAAGAGCTGCCAACCATTTACTTGGGGTGTAATGAGAATATATGTAATTTTTTTCCATATGAAAATAACTAAGAAAGACCACTCCTCTTCTATAGCATATGGCTAATTATCCATGGTACAAGGAAAGTCAGGGAAATTGTGTCGGCCAAAGTTAAACAAATAACCAGATTTTTAGCAGAATAATTACTGACTGGGACAAAAAGTTATTTTGGGCTGATCCTTTCCTAAATCAGGGTAATGTGAATCATCAGAAATGCAAGGGATGCCACACCACTTCCCATCATTCATGAAATCACTTCACACTTACAAAGTTAGAAAGTAATTTTGCATTTTGAAATAATTTCAAACTTTCAAAAATGATAGAAAAATAATACGAAGCTCCTCTGTATGTGCTTTTGTTGGCTCCCTGCTTGCTAACATTTTGCCATCTTTCTTGTCTGTCTCTGCCTGTCCCTCAGGGCCGTGTGTGTGAAGGTTGTGCGGATATGTGCATGCTTCTTTTTAAAATATTTTCGTTAGTGTACATTCTTATACAAGTTGATAGCATTCATCATAGGGAATCTGTATCTCTGTATGATACAACCGGATTCTTCTTTTTCCCCATCCCCTTCCCCTCCCTTCAACCCTCTTTTCTCTCCCTGTTTACAAAAGCTTTGTTTCCATTTGTTCCTTCTACTCACTTTTCTTTCCATTTCCCTTCTGTCCTTCCCTCCCCTCTCCCCTCTACTTTATTCCCCCTCCCATTTGAACATGTTCTCTCTACTTCCCGATACCTGTGCTATCGTATGCTCCTTGTTTACCCTTTGGATTTCTCACAGGAGAGAAACCATGTGACATTTAAACTTGTGTATCTGATTTATTTCACTTAAGATTGTGGTCTCAAGGTGCAGCCGTTTCCTACAAATGACTCAAGTTTATTCTTCTTTATGGCAGAGTACTTCTCCACTGAATATAAATACCACATTTTCTTTATCCATTCGTCTGCTGATGGACATATGGGCTGTTTCTGCGATCTGTTATAGAGGGTGCGCTGTAAACATGGGTTTGCATATGTCACTGTAGTATGATGCTTTTAACTTATCCAGGAAGATACATAGGAGGGAAATACCTGGGTCAAATGGAGCCTCTAGTTTTAGTTTTTTGAGTAATCTCCACACTGATTGTCATAGTGGTTGCACCGGTTTACACTCTCACCAGCAATGGAGAAGGGTTCTTTTTACCCCACAACCCTGCCAGGATTCATTATTGGTTGATTTCTTGATGACGGCCATTCTTTCTGGAGTGAGATAGATATCAATGCTATTTTAATTTGCATGTCTTGAATGAATGGTGATGTCGGGGCCATTTTTTCATAAGCTAGTTTGCTGTTTGTACTTTTTGGTCTGAGAAATATCCCTTCATTTCAGATGACCCTTTTCAGATTGGGTCTTTAAATTTGGGTGGCCCTGATTTTTTTGAGTTCTTTATATATTCTAGAAGCTAGTCCTTTGAGGAGTAACTAGTAAAATTTTTTTCCCATTCTGTGGGATCTTTTTACTCTATTGCTGGTTTATTTTGCTGTGCAAAATCTTTTTAACTTAATGGCATCTCAGTTGTTGATTATATGTGATATTTTCTGTGCAAATGGAGTTTTGTTCAGAAAGTCTGCCTATACCTATGTTTACCAGAGTTTTACCTATATTATTCCAGAAGATTAAGTGTTTCTTTTTTAATATTTATATCTTTGATTAATTTCAAATTTTAGTTTAGTACTTGGTGAGAGATGTGGGTCTAGGTTTAATCTTTGGCATGTGGGAGACCAGTTTTGCCAGCATCATTTTTTAAAGAGGTTATCCTTCTTTCAGAGAAGGTGTTTGACCTCTTCGTCAAAGCTAAGGTAACTGAGTATGGTTGGAGTTGTTTTTGCATCTTCTATTCTGTCCCATTGACCCTTCGGTCTGTTTTTGTCTGTTTTTGTTTTGCCTTGACAGTATCCTTCTGTTTTTATTCCTGTCGCTCTATAATATGACTTTCCAATATTGCTGGAATTGTTTTTTTCTATTCTAGGTCTCTTCTGATCCCATATGAATTTTAGAATGGTTTTCTTTAGTTCTCTGAGGTTGCTGTTGGTATGTTGCTAGTGATCGCATTACATCTGTGCAAGTGTCTGGAGTATAGCTCTTCACACTATATTTGTTCTGCCAATCCAAGAATGAGGCTAGCTCTCCATTTTCTGACATCTTCTTTGTACTTTTCCAGAGTATCATAGTTTTTATTGTAGAGGTCTTGCACTTCTTTGGTTAGATTAACTCCTAAATATTTTGTTTATCTTGATGTAATTGTGAACGGTATTAATTCCCTAATTTTTCTCTCAGTGAGTTTGTTTGCTATTGGTACACAGGAAGGTTATACAGTTTTGAATGCTAACTTTGTATCCTACTATGTGGTGGAATTTGGCTATTATATCTAGAAGTCTTCTGGTGGAGTTTTTTGGGTCTTCTATATAGAGTGTCATGTTATCAGCAAACAATGACAATTTAAGTTCTCTTTTTCCTATCCATATTCCATTTATTACTTTCTCTTGTCCAATTGCTCTGGCTGATGTTCGCAGAACTATAGTGAACAACAACGGTGATAGTGGGCATCTTTGTCTTATTCCTGATTTTAAAGTGAAAGATTTCAGTTTTTCACCATTTAGTATGATGTTGGCTTTTGGTTTGTCAAGATGGCTTTTATGAAATTGAGATAAAGACCTTCTGTTCCAACTTTCTATTGGTTTTTAAAATTATGAATGGACATCAGAAAAGGTCTAAGGCTTTTTCTGCATGTAATGCAATGATCATGTGGTTTTTGTCCTTGGTTCTGTTAATGTGGTATATTACACTTATTGATATATGTATGTTGAACCATCCCTGGTATGAATCCCACTTGGTCCCGGTATATAATCTTTTTGAAGATTTGATGCATTCTGTTTGTCAATATCTTATTGAGGATTTTTTTTTTTTTTTTTTTTTTTTTTTGCGGTACTGGGGATCGAACTCAGGACCCTGTGCTTGCTAGGCAGGCACTTATTCCACTGAGCTATATCCCCAGCCCAAAATGTTCTGGAAGGGTTTTTTGGGGGGTGGGATGGGGTTTGGTACCAGGAGTTGAACTCGTGACTTCAGGCTTGCCAGGCAAGCACTTATGCTACTGAGCTATATCCCCAGCCCTTATTGAGGATTTTCATCCATATTTATAAAGGAAATTGGCCTGTAGTTTTCTTTTTTGGTTGGATCCTTCTTTTGTTTTAGTATCAGGGTAAGATTTTCTTCCAGGTATGAGTTTGAGAATACTGCTGCTCTTTTAATTTCATTAGCGTTTGAAGACTACTAGCATTAGTACATCTCTGTCAGGCCTGGGCTTTTCTTTGTTGGTAGAATTTTTTACTATTTCTTTAAGTTCATTGAATTATTTGGAATTTTTATATCTTCTTCATTCAGTCTTAGTAATTTGTATGTATTTAGGAATCTGTCCATTGCTTCTGAGTTTTCCACTTTATTGGAGTACAGGTTCTCACAATAGATATTGATGACCTTCTGGATTTCTGGAGGGTCTGTTGTGATCTCACACTTTTCTTTCCACTTGAATGTATTTGTGTCTCTTCTTGACTTTTCTATGTTTTGATAAGGATGGCTGAGAGTTTGTCTAAAGAACCAATGCTTAGGGTCACTGATTCTTTGTGTTGTTTTCCCAGTCTTAACTGCATTAATTTCTGCCCTGATTTTTATAATTTCCTCCCTTTAGGTTTAACTTGCTCTTCTTTTTCACAAAGCTTGAAGTTTAGTATTAGGTTATTTATTTGAGCTCTTTCTGTTTTTTTCATATGGGAATTTACCACTGTAAATGTCCCTCATAAGACTGTTTTCACTGCATCCCATAAGTTCCAGATGTTGTATAAAAATTATTGTTTAATTGTAGAAGATGTCTTATTTCTTTAATTTTATCTGTGAACCATTGTTTGTTCAGGAGAGTATTGTTTAAGTTCTGTGTGTTTATGCAGTTTTTGTTCAGTTTTGTTCAGTTTGTGGTTTCTTTTGCCATTGTTTTCCAATTTCATTTCACTATTACCTGATAGTATGCATGGGATAATTTCACTTCCTTTGCATGCACTTAAGCATGTTCTCTGAGGTAATAAACTGTATATTTTGGAGAAAGTCTCATGTGCAGCTGAAAAGAATGTGTATTCTTTCATTGTTGGGTGGAACACTTTGTAGATATCTACTCAGTTGATTTCAAAGTTTTGGTTTGGTTCTTATTTTTCTTGTAGATTTTATTTAGTTAATCTGTCTATATGTGAGAGTGGCATATTTAGTCCCTCAAGATAATTGTACTAGTGCTTCTCTGCTTTTGAGGCCATTTACACCGATGGTTATAGCTGTTGTGTATTGACTTCTCCTTGTCATTATTTTTCTGTTGGCTCTCTTCCTGTTCTTTCTGTTCAATTGCTTGCCTCGCCTGGTGGATTCATTTTATCTGGATTCTTGGAATTGTTGTCTTCACCTGTCTTTTCTAGAATATCCTTCAGAACTTTTTATAGTGCTGGTTTGGTGGCCATGAATTTCTTCAGGTGTTCTTTATCATGGAAGTATCTTATTTCTTGGTCCACTTTGAAAGATAATTTTGCAGGGTGCATCTGGATTGGAGGTTGTTTTCTTTTAGGGCTTGAAATACTTCACTCCAAGCCGTCCTTGACTTAAGGGTTTGAGTTAAGAAAGAAATCTGCTGTTATTTTGATGGGTTTTCCTTTATAGATGATTTGTTTCTGTTTTCTTAACAGGTTTTAGTATTCTGTTATAGTGTTGAATTTCTGGAATCTTGACTATTGTATGTTTTGGTGTAGTATTTTTCCTCACTATGACTATTTAACATTCTACGTACCTTACTTATCTGCATTTCAAATTCTTTTTCCATGCTTGTAAAGTTTTCTCCTATTATATTTGTGAACAGGTTTTTATTGCCTTTGTACTGTCATCTGATTCTTCACTGATTCCAATTAATCTTATAGGAGTCTTCTTTGCCTCTCCTAGCAGCTGTTGGATTGTTTTTTCATGGTTCTTTGCTATTTTTATGAGGTCTTTCATTTGATGATCACCAAGTACAGTCTTCTAGATTTGATATTCTATCTTCACACTGGTTAACTGCTGCGTATAATATCAGTAGGTTTCTATTGAATTCCTGGATTTCTATTTGAGTCTGTTTGATGGAATCTTGTTCTTGTATATTCTGGGCATTTGTGGTTTTGTATCTTTCCTAAACTCTTCACTTTTAAAAAATCTGAATCTATTCTAGATTCACTAATCATTTGTTGCATTGTTTTCCTTGTGTCTTTAATCATCTCTGCTTTGTTTTTGTCAAGAGATTTACTGATCTGTTTTGTTACTTTAGTGCTATGATTTCATGAATTTCATGTGGGTGGCTTTTGATTTTTTTCTATCTCATTGCTGCCTTGGTTTGCCTTGGGTGAGTTGGGTTTATGGATTGCATCTTGCTGATATGTTTTCTCATTTTCTGTTTTTTGTTTTGTTTTGTTTTCTGTGTTGAGGCTTGTAAATTGCTTATGGTAGGTATCTCTTTTACCTGTATCAAGTTTGCTTTAGGAAATGACCACTTTTCAGAGATATCTTCCAGTCTTCACTGGCTTTCAACTTTTGAGTCTGTTCCAGGATCCTGCCTCTTCAGTTTATTAGGGATGAAAGGTTGCTATCTGTTTGGTCTAGTACCCAGTTCTTTGGTACTAGACTACAGTATTGTGTGTGAACACAAGGTGATCTGGGTATTGGCATACAAGGAAGCTCAGCTGATCACAATGGCTATGTCACCTTGACTAAAGTAATAATAACAGCAAGTACAGATAGACTAAAAATGACAAACTGATTATATAAATTTGTCACCTTTAATCGTAAGTGCAAAAGTTATAGGTATACAGCAAAACCTAAGACAAGTTAGAAAATTATATATGGTTAAATATTCATTCAATGGAGGGATTTTTACCCCATGGGGAGGAAATTTAAAAGAGATGAGTTAAAAAATAGAGAAATAAAAAAGGGATTAGAAACAAGACTAAAAGACAAAGGAAGTTTACTCGACTTCAGGAAACTGGGGAAGAAGCTAAAGAGAAAGAAATAAGACAAGAACAAAGCAAAACACTTAAAACAATGTTCACACTCGGCAAGAAACAAAAACAACTTAAAAAAGAAGAAGGAAGAAATTTTTCAGTGATTTAAAGCCTGTAGTTATCTTCTGGGTTCTACAGGTGTGTGGTAGTGTTCAATTCAGTGTGACTCTCCTCTTGCTGCTTGACTAAGGAGTCTGAGAAGCGAGCTCTGCTGCACTATCCCCACAAGCCTGCAGTAGGGTTAGGGGAGGTTGCCAGTTCTGGTGCTTTCAAATCCATAGAAGTTCAGGCTAACCCTGGCCTCTAGTCATAGGGTTGGGATCGGAATCACTTAGTTTCTAACACTCTAGGTGTCTCTTGCTGTCTTGACCACGGCTTTCTGACCCTAGATGTCTCCCTCCCTTAGTCACTGTTAGTTTTTAAACACTGGGAGCCCTGAGATGAAGCTAACCCACAGCTGATCTGAGTCCTGTGTTCAATTGGCCTTTCCCTAAAATGGCATCCGACCAAGTGCTGTCTCCAGCAGACACTGCAGTCATCCCTTCCTTTTTCTGCATCGAGATCTGTCTCCAATTTTTCTGTAGGCTCCAACTTTCCCTTCACGTACTTCCAAGGTCCTGGGGATCCACCCCTCTGCTCTTTCTTTTCTTCCCCAAGTTGTTATCTTCCGGTGTCTGGATCCCGAGTCTTGGAGAGGTTGATTTGTTGTGTTGATTTGTGTTCCTTACTGCTCCCCTCTTAGAAGTACTCTTAGAAGTCTTTCATGCTTCTTTTCTGAGTCATTTGAGAATAAGTTACAAATATCATGCTTCTTCATTTTCAATTTTTAAGAATATGTATATTTCATAAGTATAAGGATATTCGCTTCTACAGCCACAGCACATTAATCAAAACCAGGAAATTTAGCATTCACATGATACAATGATCTAATCTACAGACGTTGTTTTAAAATATCCATTGCCATAATGTCATTATGGTACATTTTACAGCTGTGCACATTACATTTATTTTTTGTTTGTCTTTTGTGCTGCTGGCTTTTGAAAGTGCATGCTATTTATTTCATAAACTTTCCCTCCATTTGCATTTGTTTGATGCTTCTCCATGGATTACATCTTTGGGGTAGGAACGACATATGGGTTATGTTATGTCGTCCTGAGAGTCTCCTACCAGCACATCCTTGTCTTACCATATACAGGCAGCAGTGCATCAACCTGTACTGATGGCATTGTTGATTGGAATTATATGTGGTGAAGTTATAATTGAAATTCTTTTGTCTTCCACTTTAGGAACAAACCTATTAGTGGAGGAGATAATTATATCTAGTGGGACTGCCATTTATAAATATGTTTTACATCTATTTTCCTACAAAATAATTCATATCTTCCTGATATTATTATTAGCTTTTGATGGTGACACTTCTTCAGAAACTAATTTTCAGAGGAATGAAGCATTTTACACCAAAGGTTCTGGTTAATTTTGTTAATTTTTTGTTAAATTTTTAAGAAAAATTTTATAATATAATGAAATGTAACATCAAGGTAAATAGCCAATAAATTAGAAATAGTGGGTATTTAAATGTGAGAGATGGAAAGCAATGTGTCAATATGACATTAAAGCAGAATAATTTCCTACAGAAGTTCATGCATGTACATGTGTGTGTGTTACAGAAAGGGAAAAGCAGGGCGAGGAAGAGGGAGAGGAGGGAAGAGAGATATCTTAGACAGTTTTTGATTTTATGCTTTACTTTTTATCTGAAGAATTAAGATCAAGTTTGTGTCCTTCTGCCCTAAGACATGGTCATATTTGATACATTTTTATGGACATTTAATGGCTCCAGGGAAAACTGTTTTATAAGTAAGGAATTAGCATGTGATAAACTAATATATATAAGGTCATGTTCTACTCAATTTCCAAATTGTGCTGCATTTTCTTGAAATAGGTGAAACTTCCAGAGCAAAGAGCATGCACTCATGGGAGTATGTGATTGTTCAGCGAACTCCATTCAAGCGTCAGGCACAAATCAACATCATCAGAGTTCAATGGCTAGATCGATGCAGTGTAACATCCCAGTGACAGCAAAAGTTACTAAGCACTGGCTGCTGATATGAAAGGAAAGAAGACTAGATTTTACTTAGCATAAGCAGTTTTAGAATGCTCACGTTTGAATTAGTTACTTCACAAAATGAATAAAAATTGAAGCAGCCATCTCATTCAGTTTGCATTAAACATTAAAATTTTGTTCTGTATTCTAAGTAATTTGTGAATTTCACTTGTGTCTCTTGAATGTTGCATTCCAGTTGCATCACCTTCCCATCAGTGATAACATACTCTTGACGAATTGATTTTTTTTTTAAGTGCTATCCATTTCAATGGGACACACTTAATGTTTTGTAGCCTTTTCAGTGAATCTTTGGTTTTGAGAACAATCTCCTTTAAATGAAATTACTTATGTTCTATGTTTATTCAAATACTAAGAAGGTTTCTTTTTATAAAGGTAGAGAGAAAAGAGGAGTATCCTCTCTTGAGAGACAGATTAGTGTGATGATTAGTGGTAGGTGCTCAGAAACATTCTAGTTCCTTCTGTTCTCTTAGGATTGCTCAGTGACTCTCCACGTTTTTGTGTGGTTTATGTCTATGCAGAAATTTCATTGCTGCATATGAATCTGGAGGGGTGAACATCAGTATTTTGAAAAATATCTTCATTTCCATGAATACTGTAGTGCTATCCACAGTAGTTGAGATATGGAATCCACCTAGGCATGCAGTGACTGCTGGATGGATAAAGAAAATATGGTAGATGTGCACCATTGAATTATAGAAACTGAAATGCTGTTCTTTGCAGCAATATGAGTGAATCTGTTCAATGAACTAAGGCAGAGAAAGACACTTACTGCACATCTCATTCATGTGGAGGCCGCACACACTGATCGGATGGAAGTAGGGGATAGAAGAGTGGTTATCAGGGGCAGAAAAGCATGCAGGAGGAAGCAATGAAGAGAGATGGTCATGTGTAGGAATGTGCAGTTGGATAGTTGGATCAGGGAAATAATTCAAACGCTATGGTTGGTGGCAAAGAATTATATACTTCAGAACCGCGGGTAGGGAGAAATTTGTATGTTCTCATTTCAAAGAAGCCACAAATACTTGTGATGATAGGTAGGCTAATTACTCTGGGATGATCATAATTTATTATATTATATTATATTATATTTATATTCACATATCACACTACTATATAAGTATGCAATATTATTTTATACCAATTAAAAATATATAGTAAAATACTTGTATATAAAATATACTCCCACATGTAACATCTTTCAGGAAAAAAAATGATTCTGAGGTTCATATTCTCCCCACTGTCACCTCCAGGACCCTGGTTGCCGAGGACACTGGTATGAAAATGAAGTCCCAGTCTTATGTAAAAGTCCTTGAGCTTGTCTGAGCAGCTACGCCATCCAGGGACTAGCTTTGCTGTATCTTTTGTGGAAGGTTAAGGTGTGCTGGGAGGGACACCTCAACAGCAGCCCATCCTGATCCCCAACCACCCACTGTAAGGCTGCCAACATTCTCATCACTCCTGACTCCTGTACCCGGTCAGTCCTCTCTCTCCAGTCCTTTACAGAAATTGAACTGGCAGGATGTTGTAACTCGTTGATTACATAGGGATGATGCCCTGGTTTGCAGTTACCTGACTGAATGGAACCCCAAAAGAGAAAAGCAATACAAATATTTTGGGCCTTGCTGAGTCTCAAGTTTCCACAGGAAATTGAGAAGGACATGCCCACTCCTGTTCATTTAGTTCAAGAAGTGTTTCCTCTGGGAAACCCTCTATGATGATTCTTGGTAACCTAGCCGCCCCCTCATTAAGCTCCCACAGGATCTAAATGGTTTCTCCCTTACTGCTCTTGTCACACTGTTTCCTGTTTTGCTTGTGTCTCTGCCTCCACCCCTACTGGGAAGTTCTTGAAATCTGATGTTGTGTGCTGTTTATTCTTGAAATCTATAAAACCAGACATAATACCCAATATACAGTAAGTTCCAAATATACTTGGCAAGTGAATCAATAATATTCTTTTTTTTTTTTTTTTTTTGCGGTACTGGGGATCGAACTCAGGACCCTGTGCTTGCTAGGCAAGCGCTTATTCCACTGAGCTATATCCCCAGCCCAATAATATTCTATAAATAAAAAAAGGTTACCACTATGATTATTCCTAGGTCAGTTAAAAGATTCAAATAAATAGGCTGACATAGATAGGAACTGTCAGAAGTCTCTCTCCCCCTAGACATTTTCTTCACCTAAAACACATTAGTCTCAAGTGCCAAAGCTGCCTTCACATTAGTGCTCATTTGCATGCAGCACTACTTACGTTATCAGGGCCACTTGCAGCTAGCGAAGATCATTTATGCCATTTGCAGCTTATGTTCACAGGGAATTTTGAATTTCTGCAATCCATTTGGTTAGAGTAGCTTTTTGTGTTTGGAAAACTAAGCTATGAGAATGGAAAGAGCAGGAATATTGTGGCTTGAAGTTAACACTAAGCAATAGGTAAAAGTAAAAGCGACTGTAGCCTTTTCAAAGAGGAGAGAACATTGAAGGCAGAAAAGTAAAGATCAATGGATCTAACTTGCAGAAATACACATATATTCATATTTTAAAAAAGAATTGTTAGGAATGCAAATACATAATCAATTCAGGGCTGAGCTGAGGAACTATGGCTCCAAGAGAACGCAGATGTTGCACTCCAAAGGGATATTTCAGTGAGAGGTTCTTCACAATGGGTTGTGTTCAAGGATGTGGATAGATACTGGACTTCCACAAGAAGAAATACAGAGTCCTGCACATTTCTGTTAGCATTTCTAAGCCTGAAGGTAGGAAAGAGAAAGCTCAGTTGCTTGAACTTGAAAGGATAGAGACTTTCAACCAAGGGATACGACCAGCCCTGGACAAGCTTGCAGGATGACAGCAGAAGGAATAAGCACTCTTCTCTCCTTTTCTGTCCTCCTCTCTCACAGTCTTTCAATGCCCCACACCCCGCGTCCCCAGTTGGCTGCCTTCAATCAGAAGCCAAAAGTTACAGAAATTTAAGTGATGTGGTTTTTCCAGACCAGCCTTTCTGGCTGAGATGCAAGGCAAGAGAGTGGGAGCAGATCTGGATCTGGAAGAGCAAATGGAAGGCCATTTTCCTGGGGAAAATGGGGGAAAGATAATCTCTCTGGCTTCCAACAAGCTGTCAGCTTTCTAAAACTCCATCTTTGACTATCTATGATAATACTTGTTCACAGCACATACCTTGCATGCCAGAAATTCAGCTCTCCAAACTGTGAAAAGATACTCAGTTCACCAAATCATTAAGTCTCAGTCACATACACCCCAACTTTCCAGAGTCGAAGCTGAGTGGTACTTGCTGTTCCACCTCTCTTGCAGATGAATCTCTCAGGATCTTTTATTGTGTGTGCTACACCACAGTGACAGGATGTCCAATAATCTGACTGAACTGACACTGAATTTGCCCCCATTTGAAGCTACTTGAGAGGTATAAGCAGCAGCAATTCATAGTCACCATCCTCCAGGAGCCACAACTGTGAAGAACTGGCAGTTGTTCCTCAATTCCACGGGACTGTCACGATGGTTTCAGTGCAGCAGTTGGCTCTGATAAAGACATCATCAAGGAAATGTGTAAACCAGTCCCCTGTGAATGCACATTAGGTGGTTGACATGGGAAGGATTTACTAATTTACTGATTGTTCTTGGACATTCGCCAGTTGTGAGACATAACTGAACTGCTTATGTTTTTCCTCCAGTTTTCACTTAAAAGAATTTTCAAAAAATCTCAGGGAATTTAAAAAATTGATCTACCCAGTCCCACTCTCCCAAACATGATCACCTGCAATTTTGGCTAGCATAGCTCTCATGGGGTTGTTCTAAGGATTAAATGCTTAAGGTATGTGGCACTAGCTGTTACTGAGAAGCAGTGACAGTTTCTATTCTGGCCCTTATTAATTCATTATTATTAATAATTATTATTGTTGTTGTTGTTAGTAGCTAAGTGCTAGTCTCCTTATAGTTCTGTCATCAGTTTCTCTACAGTTTTACTTTTGCCTTTACTTGGGTAAGAAATCCCTGATATAACCCCTGTAGTCTGAGCACATCAGTATTTAATTTTGAAATTAAAGGCAGCCAGCCTGTGAAGCAGCACAGAAAGATGTGGTCAGGGAGGCAGAAAGCCTGTGGAGTCAGGAGATGAGGGCAAGGAGGTCAGTGCTACTAGTGCTGCCTCAGGGGAAGACCTCAAATGCACGGTGGGCAGGTGCCTGAAGAGCAACTTTCCCTCCCATGTGTACCTGGCTTCAGTCCATAGGCACAGGAGAAATGAATTGGGGATAGTAGGACGTTGAGTAGAGAACCCTTTGATGTCAATTAGACCAGCATGGTCAGAATCTAGCACTAATAGAAAATCCAAGAGAACTTTGCTAATGACTTCTACACTAGTTGTTCAGTTTATAGTGTTCCAAAATGTTGCACAAAATTGAGAATCTCTTAAGTTTTTCTTAAACATAAAACCAATGAATCCATGCATTTTTAGCACTGACAAATAAATTGGCACATATTCATTGTGTACAAAATGTTTGATATATACGAATGACTAGAGCAAGCTAATTAGCATATACATTACCTTTCATCCTTATTATTGTGGTGAGAACACTTAGAATCTACTTTCTTAGCATTTTCAAGACTGGTATGTTGTAATGAACTGTAGTCACCATGTTGTGCTACAGGTTTCTTGAACTCTCTTCTCCTGTCTAACTGAAATTTGTATCCCTCAAGCATCTCCCCAGTACCCCCACACCTGCACTGCCCCCAGCCAGATAACTTCTGCTCTGCTCTTTCCTTCTATGAGATCGATGTTTTCATTTAAAATATTTGCATCACACGTAAATTAGCTGGTGCATATTCAGTAAAAGACTTGTGAGTTATAGTATTTTAGACCTTGAAGACTTAAGTATGCTGTAAGTATGTAGCCTTTTACTAGTACTAGTAAAACTATTAGTTTAAGCTTTTCAGCAATTGCAACAAAAACGAAAGCAACCTAGACAACAAGGCGAGTTCATTTATTTTTCAAAATATGAGTTCCATAAACAGTAGAGAACTTCAATTACCATGAAAATATTTATGCCCAAACATATCCCACAGAAAACTGTTTATGTAGTAAGTGTGTATTTCACTAAATGATCTCTTGCATTGTTGCACTGAGCAAAATATGTGCAATTTTCTTTTAATGACATCAAAATGGGACCTCACCATCTGTCTTGTAGAATTCCCTATCATTCATTCTTGCAGTGAATGAAAAAATATTTTAAATGCCTTATATGATAATATTTAAGTTGCAAAAATGAAACCCTTACATTGCATGCATTTTTAATAGGATGGTTTCGTGTCTGAATTCTCCTGCTTATAGGTCTCCAGGACAAAGCGGATGGAGGGGGTGCTCTCAGTGGTGTTTTCCTGCACTCTTATCTGTGTCTTGCTTGTTAAACAGTACCAAAAGTGTTCTTATTGACAGTTCTGAGAAAACATATCTTTCTTGTACAAAAGAATCACAGCATTCTTTCTGTTCTGCCTGAAACTCATTCATTGCAGTATGGACCAGAGCCCTCAGGACTTACCAGGACTGGTGCTAACCAGCCTTTGTGCAAATGGTGTTACACAGCAAGCTGGCATGTGCTCCAGGAGCATGTGCTCAGAGCCAGGAGGCAGAAAGCAGATTGATTTTTCAGTTCTTTCAATAGTGGATCAAGAACTGAAAAGAAGAGCCTGTCCCCTTAGGAGAAAGTGTTTAACAATCAGTGGAACACTGTTCATAGCACACAGTAGGATCTCAGCAAATACGCACTGCTTTGGACTTGCTGCCAGATCACATGTTGGTGAAATTCAAAGGGTAATTAAATAAGTTCATTTTTGAAATGCCGTCTCTTAACAGTGTATATACCCATTCATAATGCATGTGGCAGAATCCAAAATTACTATTTTAAAAATAACAGAATTATATTCATTTCTCTGTGCAAATAGCTTTTCAAACATAGGAATGTGTCCCTTAGCAGCAATGTTAATGTGGATTTTATTAACTCACTGCCATGATTTCATTTTAACTGTAACCTCCACAACCAGTAATTAAGTTCCTAGTGCTTTTCTCGATCTCTCTAGGTACTTGGATTTTCTTCAGTGCTTGAACGGCCCTGTGAACTCTAATGTCTCATCATCAATAGGGCTCACGCAGCAGCTTCTTTAATTGCCTCCACATCCCGCTCTCTCTCCAGAACCTGGAATTCATACATGCAGGTGTGGAAACATAATTGAGGACATAAGGTTTTCCATTTCTTCTTAACAACTGCTTTACTTCATTCACATTTCAGCTTGTAAAGTTTTACTCTCAATGGAACAACCCACAGGAGAACCTCACAGATGCTGAAAACACATACACACTATAAATTAATCATTGCCACTTGAGAGAATTGAAGGAAAAGACAAGAACTCCCGCATTCCAATGTGATGTATTAGGTATATAATGGCATGTCTTTGCATTTAGAGTCCTGTTAATGTGCAGATATAGATACCAATTGCCAGGACTATAAAACGGACCCTTTTTTGATAAAAAAAGCCAGAGTTTACTGTTTTTAGAGCACTATATTAAATAAATACGATTGTCTAACCAACCTATCTGAGCAATGCTACCCTGAAATTTCATTCATAGTGATTAAAGTAGCAACCTAACACATGATAAGAAAAAATGTTCTTCAAAGATATTTATGAGCTGTATATCAATTTATAAAGTATTCAGCTCTGCACTGGCAGGACACTTTGGTCAATGACACATGGCATACATTACACTGACTTCATGAGGTTGTGTCACCTAGTCACCATGCAGCCCTAGTAGTTTGTGTGATTGCACTTTATAATACTTGCAGCCAGAAAATTGCCTAACGACGAGTATCCCAGGATGTGTCTACCATGCTAAGCAGTGCCTGGCTGTACTTTACTTTCGTTAGCACATGCTACATCCCTGTAAAGGAAAGATTACCCTCATCTCAGTCTAAAATGTTGAAATGACCGTTCCAATACTATTCACTTGTCATAAACTCATAAATCATTTGTTTATTCGTTAATTGATGCAATTAACACAATTCTAGGATTGATATAATCTGACCCCAACA
The DNA here is from genome assembly GCA_004027595.1 of Dinomys branickii. NCBI lineage: Eukaryota > Metazoa > Chordata > Mammalia > Rodentia > Dinomyidae > Dinomys > Dinomys branickii. The sequence goes on from PVLD010021608.1 coordinate 27,134, forward strand.
TATTACTGCTTTGACACCGTGTAATCTATGAACAGATACTCTGTGACGACTCTCTGCAATCGCAGTTCTTTTGTAACACCGAATAGCAAAAGTGGGTTAGTGATTGTACGCTTACTGCTTAACCTGGTTTTTTAATATCAAGTGAAATTACAGATTACACTGTAATACATTCCTGGAGGATCGGTGCATTGTATTGTGCTTGTCAAGTTTGGTTGGGAAAGTGCAGAACTGGAGCGAGATACAGTAAAAAGTGTAACTGCATCAGAACAAATTTTTACAAAGCCAAGATTATGTTTTCATTACAATATAGAGACTTTATAAATGATATAGCACAAAACCTCATACTAAGGATCCCTACCAAAATTACCTGCATATATTTCATTTTAGTGCACAGAAAACTAATAACACAACAGGCAGCCCCAGACAAACTCTCTGTTTTGTCTCCCCTAGGCACCCCTGTCATGATACCACATGTGAGGGGTGTGCTCTCACAGTACTGGCTGGGTGTGTCTGAGAAGAAATTTCTAAATTTCTCTATACTAGGGATAAATAAATGGCTTCAATCTTAAGAACTATCAATCTAGGATACGTACACATTCAAATTAACCAAGCAGCCAAGCAGTTTATTTAAAAATAGTCTTGAAGAGTTCAGTGTTTATTCTCCAAGCATGTTGTTCAAATTAGAAATTAACATTTAAGAGAAAACAAACAGAGAATTGTGGCAAACCAGGGCTAAAAACATCCGCATTAGCACATGGTCATGTGAATTCTCTCCTCAGGAAGATTCCCAAGATATTTAGTGGAAGAACAAAGAATTCCCCTCCATGTCCAAGTATGGCAAAATCATCACAGAACCTGTAAGTTTCTGCCCTGTTCCTACAAAGCACAAATTGTTAGTAAAGTTCTCCTAGTGAGCAAGTCCTAGGACTGTGTAGTGAGGCACAGGCAGCATGGAAGAAAGGCACTCAAAGATCTGATTCTAGTCCCTCTATCACCTATACCAGCTTTGTCCTCTGGAGCCTTAGTTTTCTTGTTTATAAAATATAGTAAGTGGCTCCTTCTCTGCCTTCATACGCTTTTCGTGAAGATTAAGTGAGATAACATGCCACAGCCTGTACAATAGGTTAAAAAGTAAGGGAAGTTTATTACCCTTAAATTTGTCTTTATTCACTTACTTTTCCCAGGTAATCATCACTGTAAAAAATTATCTCTAATATTAAGTGTGGAGAGTCACCAGTGGTTTGCTGAAAAACCCATTCTAAGAAAACAAAGCCCTGAGTTGTGGTATTTGCTGGCATGTGTGGTAGAAATATTCTCACTGTGGCCAAATCATAAGATGCCAATTCACAAATCTCTGAATATTTCAAAATTGGCTCTTGAGAGGTGAAGGTGAATTGGCTGCAACACAGTTCCGCAATACTGAGGAATATTTAACTAGTTTAGAGGAAACTTTGAGAAAAAAGGATTTTTTTGGTCTCAACCTTCCCTTTATTTTCTTTGCAGTTGTTTTAAATTTTTACTCTGTTCTCCAAACCTCTTTTTCTAATCTCTCTTATCTACTAAATCAACTCTGACTGCCTCCGGCTGTTGTGGAAATTGAAACTGCCTGAGTATTTATTTGTTTTGTGACAAATACTCAAATACTATAATATAAATATCAAATACTGTGACAGTTACCCTAACAATATGAAAAATCTCATTTCATAAAACACACTAGAGATTAAATAATACAATTTTTAAAACTATGGTAAAAATACATACTGGAGAAGAAATAAATTTCACACATTACATCTCCCTTCTCCGGCAGCTAGAGGTAGTGGGATGTAACTATATAGGGTTTGCTAGCAGAAGTTCTGTGTTCAAACCTCAGGGCAGCCTCTGCTGATATCTGATCAGTGGCAGTTCCCTTCCTTGGACAAGGTTCAGGTTGGTCTCCTGGTGACTCGAGACAACAGCACTTGCCTAATTCATACACCTGCCTACTCCATGAATTTGTTTTGAGGCTCAGATGGCTCAGATGGAGTGAATGTGTGACAGTGTTCTATAAACAGTGAGACACTAAACCAAAGTCAAGGGCTGGGGGTATAATCCAATAGTACAGGGTCTGCCTAGCATGCTCCACCCTTGGAGCTTGGTCCTTAGCATTGTAAAAAACAACAATCCCAGCCAATAAAAAAACAAATTGGGTTACCATCATGAGGTTGCTGTTACTTAATACAAGAAGAGAACAGTTGCAATGCTATGTAATTAAGAAGATCAAGGATATGAGATAGGTTGGAGGTCAGAATAAGTTTTTCTGCTGAAATGAGGACCTAGCTATCGTCTGGAGGGAAGGAGTGAGTTGACCGGGGAAGGAGATGGAAGAGAGTGTCTGGACAGGGAGAGCGGCACGGGTAAGGACCCTAAAAAGAAAAGAGAGTGCCGCCAAGGGGTGGAAAGATCACTCAGAAGGGAAACAGGCACCCTGCCCTGCTGCTGTTGTCATGAAGTGTGCGTGCTACATGCACAGAGGGAAAAGTGAAGCCACACTGTACCCTTAGATGACCACAGAATCCAGAAACAGCCTCCCGAATGCAAAGCCCCAGGAGAAATACAGCCTTGAACCTATTCCTGCAAGTAAGAAACAATTTCATTCTTGACTTTTATAATCTTAATATCTGCAGATATATAATGAGTCTTGAAGATATGAGAATCAAGTGAGGGACTTCTCGGGTTTTTTTTTAGCCAGGGAGATAATGAACAAACAGATTAGTTTTCATAGTAGGTACAAAGAATTTAGGTACTTTGGGAACATGGCAAATTATATGCAACCACGCAATCTCTGAAAAAGTTACAGGAGACTAATAAAAGATACACTTCATATAGCTCAGCTGCGCTGCACTTGCCTGGCAAATGCAAGGTCCTGAGTTCAGTTCCTGGTACCCCTCCCCCAAAAAGCTTGGTCAAGCTTCTGAGACTCCCAAAATGGATGGAACATCTCACACTAAACATCTCTTTCACCGCAGAGGGAGACTCAGGATATGGGGACCAAGACTTAGTAATTTTCAGAATAAGTGGCAGTACTTGCAGAATAAATTAGGGTTGCATATCAGCGAGGCTCCCCAGAAAGGCAGGCAAAGGAGGAAGCAGGGTTTTCTACCATGCGCAACGTGGAGCCCTGGTTTCAATATCTCTGCTAGCTGTAACTCAGAGAGACTTATGTGATCTGGATCAAACGTTCACAGTTTTTGCTGCCACCCTGTGCAGACCCTTCTACACTAGCTCTACCGGGATTTCTAGCAGATGACACTGTAGGCAAACGGCACTTTATATTATGAAGTGGGTCTTTAGCTTCAAATCTCTGATTCTTTTCCCTAGTAAGCTCCCTCGGTTAATCTCTGCCACTTATTTCTGCAAATTACTTCATCTTGCCAAACATGATGTTTCTTTTTTATAAAATGGGAAAAAGGCCACCTCTCTGACATAATGCAGGATGTCAACAAGAGAATCTCTCTCTCTCTCTTAAGACCTGGAGCTCAGATGGCTTAATTCTTCCTCCACATGTTTTCTTTTCTGGGACTTAATGTAGGTCCATATAGGGTTTAAATGTTTCAATGCAAGAATGTTTCTGGGCCTGTGCCACCCCGTTAACTGTCCCAGAGATGGAGCATAAAGAAAGGCAGTTGAGGACAGGAATCAGGAAGACAAGATGGCTTCTCTCCCAAGGCCTACACAAAATGTTCTGCTGGCTTCCCAACCCTAACCAGTAAATGGAAGCAAAGAGTGAAAGGAACAAGGGGAGATCTTGGGAAAAGATATTTTTCTTTCCAGTTCTGTGTATAATGCTTTAATCCTTTCATTGAAAGTTCTTCTTTTCTCCATTAGCCCCAATTGTGAGACACTGAGAGTGCTTACGGTCTTTGGTCATCACAGCATATTCTGAATTGAGGAGTGAGATGGGAAGAAGAGAGGAGAACAG
>PVLD010021609.1:0-31089 GCA_004027595.1 Dinomys branickii
AAAAAAAAAAAAAAAAAAAAAAAAAAAAAAAAAAAAAAAAAAAAAAAAAAAAAAAAAAAAAAAAAAAAAAAAAAAAAAAAAAAAAAGAAAACACAAGAACCAAAAATTCACCTATGGTAATTTTCTGACTGAAAATAAAACTAGTTTACTTTTTTCTCTAGCTTCAACTGTTAGATTTTACTTTTCTTCTGAAGAGAAAAGGGTTGTTCAGCTTTTTTGGGAAATTACTTTTGAATGTGAAATTGAATTTTAAACACTTAGACATGGTATAAATGTCACAGGCCACTTTCTTTAAGTTGATGTCCCTATGATTTATTAACCAGAGAAGCGCAGACATTTATAATTTCCTAAAAATAAAATTGTATATAATTGTTAATTTACAAGTTTTACATTATTATAGAGATTAAATACAGAAAAAGATTTATCCATAAGAATAATTAATTTCTTATTCGAGATTGATCTTTTGCATATTCAGTTCACTTTGTAGGCGTGAATAAAAGTACAACGAATAAAGAAGAAATTAAAAGTGTTCTGTAAGAGGAGAGAAATAAAGCTTAATATCACAGCCAAGTACTGTTTCTTTTCTTCCCAGATAATAACAGTATTAACTTTTATTTCTGATGTGCTCAGGGTACATTACATGTAATCTTTTATATGATAATGTATTTTATTCTTTTATAAAATGATCAATTAATAACTAATTAAAATGATAATGTTCTTGATACTTGAAAACAGGGAATACAGGTGCCTAGGGAAAGCCTTTCAACATTACAGAGGAGGCCCTGTGTGGGGCCTGGGCCAGTGGGCTGCTTTCTGATACAAACACACTTTTGCTATAGGGCTTGAAAAGTTATTTCCCTGATCTTAACCCTTTACAGGGTCCAGAAAAAGAGACTTTATATCTCTGTGTGGTTCTGTCATGAACCTGGTCTGTAAATGTTGGTGTCTTGAGACATCAATTTGGGGGACCTGAAAATTTAAAATAAAATGGATGCACTTCATCTCACTAAATTTTACATGGTTTAAAAATATGCTGAGGAATTTATAATGTTTATTTTCAAGTACTACTTTGTTGTACAACAAGGACAGTAGAAGTAGCATCTTTGAAGGGGTAGAATACTCTACGTGATCAGGTAATACTTGCATTAGTTTCAGTTCCTTGGGGAAAGGATTTTGCTTTTCCTGAATGGAGTTCCAGGTTTTGAATTGAACAAGTACAGGACAAATGGTGGCCCGTTTTTTAATCTTCTTACAGGATGCTGTTTGAATTACACAGCAACATAGTAGCCATTGTCAGTGCTCCCTCCACCAACACCTCTTCCCCTGGGAAGCCTCTTCCTTTCCTCCTTCAGCGTGGTGGGTTTCAGTCTATTGGTCATATGCTCTCCCTCTCCAAGGATGGATGGACAGCTAACACCAGCTGAGCCACACAAAGGCCGCAGTCTAAGGAGATAATCTTTTAACTCCTGGCCTTTATTGTCCCTTTTCCTGTGGTTTGATGTTTCTGCATGTCTGGGATTTCATGGATTAGTCTATGCTTTAAATATTCCTTTAAACACTCCAATTGTTTAAATGTTCTTCTGCCTAGAAAAGCAGAGAGATCCTGGATGCTCAGAGGACTGCTGCTTGTGGAGAGGAAGGCCAGCATTTGGCAAGTGACAAGAAATTGCCCAGGACACAGAGGTTCACACACAACATGAGGAAGGCTCTTCCAAGCCATTTTGAGACTGGCTGTCTCTGTACAGCCACTGTGACATTTCAGCTCACATGTTCCTGAGGGTACAGAGGTATATATGCTTCTTTTTAAACACAAATGATCAAATTTTCTATATTAAAATGAGTGACCTGTCATGCAGAGGTGACATTTTTCCCCAAGTAGTTACAACTAGCTGTCTTGAGTTCTATATAAATGTTGAATAAGGAAGCCCATTCCAATAAATAAACTTTATAACTAGGCAGATATCATCAAAAACCCTGCTGGCTCATCATCCAATATGTTGTAAGTGAAAATATGGAAATCAGCATCATGTAGAAGAAAAACAGGGTGAATATCTCACATCTCTATTATGGACACTTGGTTTCTTCTCATATTAGAATCAGTGAAGCATAAAACTTTTGCGGTTTTCACCACCAGCTCTCCATCACAAAGCCAAGAACTGTTTATGTGCTTGTCTTTATTATTTCAGTATTGATCCTTACCTCTGATTTTCTGTCAGAATACTTTCACAAGAATCAGAATGATTAGAAATTACTGTCTGGGAGCAAATTCCTATTTGGAGGAATGAAATTAAAATATTAAAAGCTTAAAAAGGAGTCTGTGACCTAACCATCCTCCTATTTAATTTTAACTAGCAAAATCTATTATAGATTTATTATAAGTTTTGCACATTTTTCTGCCTTGGTGAATAATGAGGTGAACTTCCTTATATAGTAACTGTGTGGGGCTGGGGAATGTGGTGGAAGAGTAGGGAAGCTATATATAGCCTTCTATGGATGGATAAGATCTACAGCCACCATTCTGTATGCCTAACGTCATTTTCATCAGTGAGTGTCCTGACAGAAGAAGCTGTAAAAGCAGCTACTGAGCTTAACTCTTGATGTTTTCATCCCTTGGCCAGAGTTAGTATACTCTTACAGTGTCTGCTGCTTCTTCTCGCTTTTAAAATCTATTGGGCCCAAACAATCATGAACCTATTATGTTTATTTAAAATTCCTTTCAAAGAAGTTAAGGGTCAAGACCTTGGAGCCAGCAAGGTAGATATCTAAGAGCCACCAAAGCAAGATGTGGAGGCTGTGAGATACAGGACAAGAAGCTGAGGGAAATTTGGAAGGCAGCACCAGAGGCTGACCTTTAATTAAATGTATAGTGGATAGTGCAATTGTAATTTCTTCCTAAAGGCCGATATCAGGGGCAGTGGAACACACCCTTAGACAAGGGCCTGGAGTGCCAGCTGGCCTTGAATGGGGTTTAAACAGAGAATTGCCTCATGCCCCTGAAGCAGCAGCGCCTAAGTCTAAGTAATATTTACATGCTCTGTGCATTTGCTGGTGCTTGCAGCTGATGAAGGTAGTTTTAAACATCCTTTTTCAGAACTTGCCTAGGAGTGCAATAAATCTGGGACTTCATTCATTTAATCCAGATATAACAGTATATTCAGGGGCATTCTAGGTTTAGCAGTTAGACTTCTGTGACCATTAGTTTCTCCAAGACAAACTTTTTCTAGTGGACCAGATACTGGGTGAGGGCTGGTAATGTTATGACTCCCTAGAACATAATAAAGAATGTTAGGGCATGTCTCTAAGTTACTAGTCAGAAAATTGGTTCTCAGTGGGTGGACATAGTAGGGAAGGATTAATATATGAAAGCGTGGGTGAATTTGCTTGAATGGTAGCAATCAGCAACAGAAAATCACTGCACAAGTGTCTTCAACTGCTTTAATGTGTGTATATCCTTGAGGCCATTCTCTGCGGTCCATCTGATGTCTGGGTCTTTGGGTGAGATGGGTGGGGTATGGATGTAGTAAGAATCAGAGCCATAGTGTCTCTGAAGGGTCCTGAAAGCAGACACGCCATGCTGATTCTGTCATGTGGTTCAGGGAAAACAGTCTACTGTCCATCATGAGTATAGCCCACCTATAAAGTCGACAGCAACATCCTGCAAGAAGTACATTTATCTCCTTGTTCTCCCCTTTGGAAGCAGAAACTGGACTAGCATATTTAATGGTGGATATAGTGCTACCAATTCCAGGCACTTTGATACAAGTGTTGGGATGAATTCTTTTATTACATGTTTTGTAGAGTCCAAAATATTTTTACTCTATCAGAATCTTTATCTAAAAATGAGAATTAACATGCATATATACATACACATACATATACATATGTAAATCTAGTCAGAATTATATTCATTTTATCAAAAAGAAGTGGTATATGATTGATTTGAGATGCATATTTTATTTCTTCATTAAGATTCATGACAACACTGAGCTAGGTACTGGGAGCTTAAGTAAAGGGAGAGCCACAGTACATGAAGATTGGATTATAATTTTAAAACCATATTCAGATTTTAAAACAAGTGCTAAAATTGGTTTTATAAATAATGGTATCTATGAAGGGATGTAATAACTGCCTCTTGGGTGATTTGGCCTAGTAAAGAAGTTTGGGACCTTCCCTGAGGAAAGCACCTGGGCCCTGAAGGGTGAAGGATCATTAGGGAAGGGGGTAGTCTAGATAGTAGGAGTGGAGCATGGAAGGCTGCATTTTGGCTGGCGAGAGGAGATTATTTGAGAGACAATTAAAAAAAAAAAACCCGAGGTGGATGAGGTAAACACAGAAAGGAGAATGGTACTTGAATTGAACTTAGGACTTCGCACTTGCCAGGCAGACACCATGCTGCTCAGCAATACCACCGGCCCGATCACCATACCTCTTAAACTACCTTCTCCACCATAGCATGGCCACCAACAAAACACTTCCCAATGCCACTGTAACTGCAATCATCATGGCCTTTGTAATCATCTACTATTTCTAATAGAAATACACCCATTATGCAAAATATCAGCACCCTTACCATTATGTAAGGAGACACCTTCTCAGACAACTCCCCAGTATAACCACTACTTCCTCCACTAATTACAGTCACCATCGCGTTCTTGATGATACCTCACTCAGAAGAAGAAACTCTCATTTCTTTTTCTAAGTGTGCCCGGATATGACCATAAAGGGTTCTGCTGATGGTTTTAACATTCTCTGCGACCCTTCCTGACTCTTAAAGAAAATGAAATGCAGTTAAAAACTACACCTGCTTTCCTTAGAGAAAAGCACTTACCATGGGAATAGACACAGAGGAACATACTTGACAAATGCATAGTATAAGCTGACGCAGAAGAAGCTACAGGGAAGAGCAAAAGTTCCAGTAAGTGCGTGTGATTGAAGAGACTGGCTCTAATTACCAGATAGAATAATGTGAGTTTCAAATTAATCAAAGGGGAAAAGATATAGAATAACACGAGATTGAAAGCTCTTCACTACCACAGGTGATAAATGGGGAGGAGCCTAAAATAGCAGGATTCAGCATTTTGTTTTAATCTGGCAAGAAGAAATCTGTAAGATGATCCCGAAAATGATCCCTCAGAACAAAATGTAGAGATAAGTATGAACGGGGACAGAAATAGCCCCTGCAGTGGTTGTCAGTAATCTCATCATAGGTTCTCCTTTTCTGTTGATTTATAACAATATTGGTTAAAAGCAGTAAGTTTTTCCTACTTACTGCCCCTCCTCTGGATGGTGTGAAAGAGGGAACAGATTCTGTGGAGGCTTTTTATAAGTTGTTTGGGTGGATCACTTCTATTTGAAATGAAATCTCAGCATCTCAACCTTGATTGAGAAACAAGGAGAAGCCTAATGCTTTCACTGTAAGCATCGGTTAGACTGACAAATTATAGGGTAAACACAAACTTCAGACAAAACCCATAACTGTAACTGCCTATATTCCAGTCTCTTAGCTCAAAAGGAAAAATGCTGTGTCCACTACAACAGCCTGAAGTCATGCAAATGAAGCTCTGATGGAAAATTTCCAACAAGATCCAGGTCAGTTAGAAAGGGAACCAAGGTAGCTACATCCACAACAGAGCAGAGTACTTGATCAAATTAAGGTTAGGAGATCCATCAAAAGTAATCTTCAATTGTGTTTTATTTGCTGAAAGTGTGTCAAAAAGCATGGTGACCTTGAAAAAATATTTCAATAGAAAAATAAGTAATCAAATAAAAATAATCACAGCACAATAAATGTAAAATCAAATCTCAGTAATCCAAACTAGAAGTGTAAATACGATCAATTTCCATTGAAAATATAAAGTCATTATGTGTCAAAAAGCATATGGGTATACATTATAAGACATACAACTAAAATAATATGAAGGAGAAATTTTGAAACTAAAAAAAAAATCACATAAGAATGTAAGGAAAACATGAAAGAAAAGAAGAGAATAATATTTATAATAGAATTTAGATTGAAAAATATAAACTAGGAATAAAAACATGATGAAAGTTGAAATTTTCTGTAAAGATTTAAATTATGAGCATTTAAGATTTGTTACAAAGCACTTACATGTGTAAATTCAGATAGAAACAGCCTTCCAGGGAAACTGCCATGTCCGATTCAGCCTATTCTCATGCATTTGTGGGGGAAAGGCTAGGACCTTGTTAGCACAAATCCTGACTATGTCAAGGAAGCACATCCATGCTCCTATTGGACAGTGCTAAGTGTAAGCAAAAACTTCAACCAGATTCCTATTGGCCTGAGAAGGCTAAGGGCAAAAGATGAGATTTTGTTCATTTGTTTTGAACACCGGAGGGAAGTTATCAGTGGGCTTCAGTGACACAGAGTCAGCCCAGATGATGTCATCTTGCCCAACGTGTCTCTGTGATTTGATTTCTTTTATCAGCTTTGGAAAATTCTTTGCCTTTGTGCTTTTAAACATTATACTGTCCCAGCATTTCTTTTCCTTTGTGCGAGCATGCCAATTATGTACATGTTGATTCTTTTTTGTTATGCCTTACATCATGTCTTCACACTATCATATATTTTTCACTCTTGTCTAGTTTATCTCAGTATAAGATCTCAGTTTATCTCAGTTTATCCCATTCTGCATGTTTTCCTTTGGATTGTTTCCAAGATTAGTAATTTACTCTTTAATTTTGTGTTATCTACTGATAAATACATGTTGAATCCTTAATTTCAATACCATTTTCACTAGGCCATTTTTTCAATATACTAGTTTTATTCTCAGCCTACAATTCACATCTTATTTGTGTTTTTGCATTGCAGTAAGTTTAAAGCCTATGCCTGATAACTCTAATATACAGTTACCGGGGACTCTCTTTTGTGATCCTTTCTTCTCTTTTTGAGCAATTCTTATTCTTCATATCTGATTGATTTTTCACTGCTCAATGATGGGCATTGTAGGTGAAAGGTTAAAAGATTAATTTGTTGTTTGGGATTATGTTATATAGTGAAGACAAATACTAGACAATTTGTAGTAAATCTATAAAATATCTACTCTAAAGTTTCATATTTAAGAAAAGTTATTAGTAAATTATACATTTTATGAATATATACACATATATATGATCTGTTGGTCTAATGAATGAAGTTTCATCCATATTTTCAGGGACATACATTTTTATCCCTTTATGGGAACCATAGCAAGATATACCAAATAAGTTGTTTACTTTTGCAATCAAACTACAAAAGTGTTGCTAAAGTTTGCCTTCAGATATGTTGTCAAGCTCATTATACTTCTCAGCTGCACTTTTTCTTTCCAGTTTTAGAATTAATTTATTGTTCAGCTGAAATAGTATAATTTCTGCCATTTTATGTATCTATAAGGTAGGGCATGTCAGTACTTATTTAACAAATTCATAGTCACTTTGAATATTTTTGGGAAAAGAAAGATTAGTCTGGACCAGTACAAAATTCACTTCTTTTGGAAATTTGGATAGGTCTTAATGAGACTTTAGTAAAAGATAAAAAAGACAATACAACAGATAAACTTACACTTTTAATATTTCTTGGAATTTATCTAGGCATATTCATATAAAACCTTCTTAATATCTCCTAAGCACTATTGCAAAATAAACATAATTTCTAAGTTAGAATTGTAAAAACATTCAGTAGTACAATTAAAGTTGATTATATCGTAAACATTTGTTATTTTTCTGTGGGAAATGAGCTATCACCTTTATGAAGAAAGGGTTTGTAAAATGTTCACAACCTAATCATTTCATGTTAGGACAAAAGATCAGGTGCTAAAAAGAATAATAACAATGATGATAATTATAAGAGGAAGATTTTCTTATCAACAATGATATTTGAGTGTGTGCCCTTTAAGTATTTGAACTTATTTTCACATTAATACATTTATATTGAGCACATACACATGAATATTTATAGAAACATAGATTTTAGCGCTCATAAAATTCAACCTGATTAATGGTAAAAAGAGTCTGATTATTTACATGAATTGCATCTATTTTTATTCCCTGATTTTTCTTATCATTTCATCATTCCCAATTTTTCAAAATGAGTGAAAAAATTTCAAATAGTATCAATGTGTATGTGCATGAAACCTGAATAGTATTTGCTATGGTTGAAAATATTCCACCTGAATTTTGATTTGAAAGAATGCTGTTTTCTCCCAGTGAAAATTTTTGATCAAATATATATGTCAGTTGAAAAAGATTTAAAATAAACTAATGAAGGAAGGAAGGAACAAAGGAGGGAGGAAAGATGGCTTGTTAAAAAATAAAAGAAAACCTACACTTTTGCAAAGTAATTCTGACATGTCAAGGAAAATTCCTCTTTCTCTTTGATTTTTTTTCCAGGTTTTTTGGAATACTGTGTACATACTGTTTCACATAAGTGGAATGCTATTTTACATACATTTTTTGTTCTACCTATTTTTTTATTTTAATGTAACACAAGCAGTTTTAATAAAGAAAATACAAAATTCTCCTTTTAGTTCTACCATCTGAAAAAGTAAAACAGAATTTTATAACAATATGCAGAGAGTAACAATGGCTAATAGACTGTGTGTCACAATCTTAAAAGAATAAACAATGTTACTCAGAGCACATCTCACAGAGAATAATACCTCTCCTTTTAGCCCTTTTACCTTTGTGAGTTTCACTGTACTTTCCTTTCCTGTGGGCTCTCTGATCTACCTATGATACAGTTCTAATGGTATCTTACATGCCATGTTATCTTACAGGGATTTTTCTACCTGTGATGTTTTCCCTCTTTATTTTCCCAAGTTAATATGAATAACACGTTCAAATCTCAGCTAACTTTAATATTCTCAGAAATCTGCTTTTTTTAAAATAGCTGCTTCATACCTTATGGTCTTATAGCAACACGTGCCTCTCTGTTACAGTAATAGTAGCTGATATAATTTTTCATTATTTCTCACCTTAAAGGATCAACATATTCTTCCAGAAGGGTAAGTGTTCAATAAGATCATGGCTCAGACATTTTCTTGTAATTCATGAAATATTTCCTTTGAAAACTGGGTTAAATAACCTTAAGTTATTGCAGGCCGATCAGGCCCACAATCTCCCAAGCGAGTGGACGGTGAAGGTGTAGATAAATGAGACAACAGAATATGATTTCAGGGCTTCCAGAAGGGACTGATTCTCTCCCAGGTTCTATATCCCCTGAATTAGCCAAAGACTTTTCTGGGTGGACTGCACTTATTAGGTTTACAACAAGGGATGGGGAATACTGAGGAAAATGCAGGAATCTATTATGTTAATTTAGGAGAATTATGTAATCTCCAGGAAGGCCTTCACAGCAGGAGTGAGATGCCTGCAGCCAGGCAGGCATCTTGAAGTTAATAGGGGTAGGAGCCAGGCGTCTTCACTGGTGTCACTTTGTCCTTGAGGCGTCACAGCGTCACAGGCCAATACAGACCTCAGCAGTGACCAGTGACTCACAGAGGTTCATTTACTATGAATCAGCTGCCCATCTGCAGACAAGGTGCCTAAGACTCAGACAACTCCTAAGTAAATATGAAAAGCCAATTGGTTAATATTAAATCCTACTCAGAGCCATTTTGTAGGGTCCCCAACAGTTTACTAGCTTGTGTCCCTAACTATAGGCTTCTGTGTTGCCCATATCAGGAAATTCTAGAAGCCAGAAATTTACATTTTCTCACCTCTCTGGTGGCAAGGGTTTGGACAGGTTCTTCCAATAGGAGTGTTTGAATAGAAACAGGATATCAGGTGACCAGAAGAATCTATGCTACTCTGTCTCTAGCAAAAACATCAGTTTTAATTACAAGTTAGTCATGTGCTTGTGGCATCAGCCAGTAGTTTAAAAGAAGCACAGTAGCACCTACCAGATCTCTGTGTAACATCTTTGTGGGTTCCCTTGTGCGCCTTCAGCGATCGCATTGCTTTTAAAACAAATTTCTTTCATTGGCTCCCTCACATCCCTACATAGACTGTTCTTTCTTTTCTAAACTAGATCCTGATGAATAAAGCTAGGATTGCAGATGAATTAACGCACTTGCTTTTCCAGGCAATAATGTGTCACAGATCTACTTCCCAGAGATAGATACAGATGTACATGGACATAGGTCTTCCAAATCTATGCAAGTTACTCCCTTCTAGCTAAGCTACAAAACAGAAATAAAATTCTTTCAAACTAGAAATAAAATGATTTCAAATTGCCCTTATCCTAGTTGATACTATATTTAATTTTTTTAGCTTTTATCTATTTTATGAAATCTCAATCTCAAATAATAAGCTATAATTAGGACTTTGGAATTATCTGAATCTGTAAAGAGTGTTCAGAGATGCATGTGGTTGTATTTAAATTCATTTTTATTAAAAATTTAGACTTTTTATATTCAAATAGAGAAAAGTGTATGTTCAGAGTATGTTAATGTATTCTACGTAGATGAAAAGATTATTAAAAATAAACTGTTCATAAATAATGGCTGCACTTGCTGTTCTCTTTGGAGAGCTTTCTGTCTCTGTGATAATATTAAGACAAAGTTTCCTTCAGAGTTCTGTATAGTCTTAACATCTCTAAAGTCTCAAGAAAGTAAAAGAACATTCAATATATAATTAAACGCATTCTGATAAATCTTAATTTTGAATAATTTTGATAGCAAAATTATATATGCTTTGAAAGTACAAAGTAATGAATTAAAAATGCTGTTCTTTTTGAATTTTACAATATATCTAATTAAAAGAATATCATGAAATAATCTCTTTATACTAACATATCATTTGTTATATTCTAAAAAACCATTCAGCGTTCATAGAAATGATAGACATTTTAACAAAACAAAGAATGGATTAATTGGTAATTAATTACTCCAAAACAGGTCAACAACCCAGAAAAACTTGTTTTAGCTTTTTTTCCTTCTCTGGTTAAAAATGACAGATGTTTCTGTGAAGTGCTCACCATACAATAAGTTGAGGAATTAAGGGTTCTTGTCAAGCATGTCCATCATGGAGCCTATTTACCTGAATGCTAAAGTTACCATTAAATGGAAGTCAATGAGGTATGATTTACATAACCATGAAATGTTAAAGTGCGATCTTGGAAGCACTTATTTTTGAAGCAATGACTGTAAACTTTCTGAACTTTTGAAAAGTGTTTCCCAAGCATTCTAGGATAATTTATAGTGGCTGGGATACCTATTAAAATTTGGTATCTTTCTGTGAAGTTTACAACATAGCTTCATTAACAAATCTTTTGGAGATTATCAAAACTTACACTGAAGGTATGAACTGACACATTATTTCAATATCTAGCCCATGGCTTTTGAGAAGAAGTAGGTGTTTCCTGTGTAGTTGTAAAATTTCAATATAAATTCTTTCCAAATCAGAATAACCTTCTCTCCTCCTCTGCTCCAAGGCTATGCCATATGAGCAGTAAAAAGGGAGAAGAATTCAAACAGATTGCTGCAAAATTATCCTAGTGGACAATTTATAAAGAAAGGGAGCAAAGAAGGAAGACGGAAATGTTGAAGCAAGACAGAAGGAAGGGAGCAGGGAGGGAGGGATGAAAGAAAGAGAAGAAGGAAAAAAGAAGGAAAGGAGGAAGTGGAAGAAGTAAAAAGGAGAACATATAAAAGAAAAGTGTAAACATTTTTAAAGTTTTCATAACATTTCATTAATCACCGACTAGAAACAACACAAAGGTACAGACAGACACTCAGACACGCACACACACACACACACACACACCAGTGGCACAGCTTAGCAGTTTATTTCTTAACTTTGAATTGGTAAATACCCATTGCTTCATGGAAACTGCAAAGATTAGAACAGAAAGGTCCTTTGTAGCAATTATCCACTTTTTCACGGTGGTTACTTTTTACAAAACTATAATATCAAATTGAGGAAACTGCTATTGATACAATGTTATTTTATGAACCTATCATTTCTCTATGCCAGTTAATTACATGTGTATTTTTTGTTTTGTCTGGTTAGGATACAGCTGAATGTCACTGCACCCAGCTGCATGTGTAGATTTTTGTAACCACTCTTATAATCAGGACAGAGACATCCTCCATTAACACAAAGGTTTCTTTCCTGTTGACCATACCTATTAAGTTCCACCTATTGTTAAACCCTAGCAGCTAATATTTTGACTTCAGAGCTTTAATGCAAAATGCAATTTGTCCTCAAATCAATAATAATAATAATAGTAATAAAAACCACAGACAATAAGAATAAAAGAGTAATAACTACAGCCATGGGCCACTCACAGTGAAGCCAGAATCAGCTTAGACATCATTTCTAATAGAAAGAAAATTTTTCTCTTTAAAAAGAGCAAAAATGGGTACTTGAAATAAGATTAATCATTTGCTGTTCCTTCTGTGGAATATGTCAAGTTTTATCTCTTTAGAAGAATTTTGTTTTCAAACAAACAACTGAAAGGAAAGTTTAAAGAATTTGAGAAGACAGAATGGGAGTTTATCTCAATGGTAGAGCATTTGCCTAGAATGTACAGTTCTCTGGGTTCAATGATCAGCACCAGGGAAAAAGAAATAGAAGAAAAGATTATAAAAGAGGCCATTTAACATGTGCTTTTCTATTTCCTATTTAACTGTTACAGAGTTTTCAACATCCATTATTCAAAGTCTTGTCAACATCTGTTAGGGCTCACCTTAAAATTTAGATAAATATCTATACAACTTGTTGATGCAGAATGATAAAAATCCTTGATGTACATATATCTGGTATATATTCTCTTAATTAAAGAAACAACTTAGAAGATTTATTTCTTTATTGATGCAAAATCCATATAACAACAAATTATCTATTTTAAATGTATAATCACTAGCATTTAATGTATCTACAATGTGCAACCATCATCTTTATCCAGTTCTAAAATATTTAGGATCTTTCTAGAAGTTCTTCTAAATAGCTTTCCTCTGCAATCTTGGTAGTCTTCTTTGGTACCCATTCTGGGCTTTTCCTGGTATGCTGCTTTGGCCAGAAGGATGTTGAAAATGTAATTCAAATGGAGAAGTGATAAATGTTTGTATCTTGGGGCTTAAAACTAGCCTCCACGTTAAAAAAAAAAAAAAAGAAAAGAAAACCTCAGTTATTTCCTGGAAAATTTATGTAGAAAGGAAGTAGTACCTTGTCTAAGAGTTCTAATTGAGTTTGCAATAAAGCATACCATTTAGCTTGTGGTTACTTAAAATTGCCTATTAGTGCATGACTAGAACCCATTCTACCAGCTAAGCCCTGGTCAAATGGCCAATTTAAAATTGTGGGTAAAGGATCAGTGGCTGTTTTAGATCAATAATTGGGGTCAGTTAGTTTTGCAACAATAAATCATTAAAACATCATCTTTCTAATATTTTTTCCGTCACTAGTTACCCATTTTATGTGACCAAAATCATTGGCAGCACCAGAAGCTCAGATATACCTAAATGTATAAAAGGTGTATGTTAAGCTAACACATCACATAGAACATGCTGTATTTACTCACACAGCTTCATAAATGTAAATATAAAAGTACAATTCCTGTGTTACTAAACACAGGCAAAATATCAAGATGAGAGATTTGATGGATATTGCTCTTCTTACATTCCTTAATATGCTGATGATAATTGGAAAAATATAGTATTTATAAATGATTGGTTTATGAGATTTATTTCATTCCAACAAAGCCAGCCATTCATCATGTTGTTACAATGGATATTTATTTACATAATTTGGATTTCAAACTAACTAACTTCTCTTTAATGTTTATAAATTTTATGAAGAATTTATAAATCTAAATTTGGGGAGACTAAATTTTGCCAACATAAATAGCACAATAAATTGTCAATAATGTTCTCAGCGTATCTAAATTAGAAAAAGGAACATTTTTATGTACATGTTCAAATTTGTGGTTACATATGATAAATGTCAATTTAATAAAAATACAAAATATTTTAACTTCATCATGTAAATAATAATATCCATAATCTCATGGCAATGTGTAGATCTATATACATTTTCCTCAGTGCTTCCTTGAAATATTTTAAGGTTGGAATATTAGAAAAAAACTGCAAAACTTTCAAAATGTAATATTGTCTGTTTGCTAAATTGCATTAATCAGTATTATATCTATCTATTATAACAAGAAAATAGACTATTAAGTAAGTCATGTTTTTATAAGTGAATCTTTTCCCTCTGGCAACCATTTTAAAAAAAATTTTTGTTTTTTTATTTTAGAGAAAATAGTACAAAAAAAGAAGAACAATAGCAAGACCCAAACAAAACAAAGCAAGGACATTAAAAATAATATGGGGTTTCAAATCAAATGGTACGGATTAACAGTCATTGTTGTATTACATATTGTGATCTTCAACAAAGTTGGTCAGATTACCAGATGTAAGGATAGAACCATTTTTTTTGTGTGTTATTTTATTTTACTGGATTGTCTTCTTACTGTAAATTTCATGTACAGCTACTTTTAATAGACCAATAGAAAGATAAAAGAATGGAAACACATTAG
Source organism: Dinomys branickii (assembly GCA_004027595.1). Classification (NCBI taxonomy): domain Eukaryota; kingdom Metazoa; phylum Chordata; class Mammalia; order Rodentia; family Dinomyidae; genus Dinomys; species Dinomys branickii. Next base: position 14,534 of record PVLD010021609.1, read on the forward strand.
CAAACAGACAAAAACAAAACAACACCCAAACAATAAATTTATTTTTTGAAAGAGTTGTCAACGTTCCTTTTGAAATTCTGTATTATTTTTATTGTTTTGTTTATATCCTTGTGTTTGTTGTTTTGTTTTTGTTCATTTTGCTTTAAAATAAAAAGTATTCCTTTTGCTAGGATGTTTTCCTTCAAATATATATACATGCATATCTTTTTTGTTATATCATGCCTTACTCGCTATTTCAGGACAACCTGTTGTTTTCCTTCCCTCTTCTGTTGCACTGTGTCATGGCTAGATGGAATCCAATTGCATGAATAGCATGTAGTCACATTTTCAGCGTGTGTTTGAATGAGGTTCTTGGGTTAAATACTTGGCAGAAGTTTCATCAAAATATTTTTGGTGATCTACAGCAAATAATGGTGACCTAGTTCATAAATGATGCAATGTATATTTCATGTACTAAGTGGATGGATTTAAAATGTTCTACCCACAAAGAAATGATAATTACATGAGAAGATAGATGTTAATCAGCCTGACTTGATTATAAAATATGGATTAAAACATTATTTTATAGACTATAAATGTATACCATTATCACTTGCCAATTAAAAATATTAAAATATTCTATACAGGTAAGAGTTAGAAAATGTGAAATATATGTTTTCTTGTTCTATATAAAAATGTTGATATTCTCAATTCCAGTGAGGCACAGAACATGTACCCAACCATGCAAAGAAATACATATTCTACCGGAATTCTAGCCCAATTACCTTTTCTTCGCTCTCTGTGTTAATAATATAATTATAGATTTGCCCTCAGTGTCTTACACACTGCAATTGAAAACTTCCTTGCTAGTTTTTTACTTAAATTAATAGTTGTACTTTTTACAGCTGTTTAAAAGAAATAAAATTGTCAAATTTTCTGCCCCCAATAGTTAAATTACACTAATAATAACTATGAGTTAACATAATTTTTGTTTATTATTGCTTCACTTTCTAAAACATGCTTGTTTTCTTGTTTTTAGTGCAGTAGTAATCTCATTTTGAGGTTTTCATCTTTGTTGTCATTTAGTTTATTATTTCAAAATGTTAAGTTCACGCTCAGTCACTCTAGGAAATAATTTAGAAATCTTACTCTTAAAGCTAGGAGACAGACATAATCTTTCATGCATTTACAAAGATGGTGTTACAGAAATATGCTTGTCTACATGTTCAACAATTAGTGGTAAAGACTCAGTATCATTACAAAAATATACTAGTGACCACTTGTTTGTGTTGAGAACTATTCACTTTTGTTCTGTTTGCTTTTAAAGTCAGTTCTAAGAAATGTTTTTGTGTTTTGGGGGTATAAGCGATGCTCTAAGGAAGATACATAAATCTAGATTAAGAAGTTATACGAAATGCGGAGATAGCATATGACTTTCGAAAGCTGTGATAGTGTAATGTTCTGCTCATGAATTTTATGGGGAAAATGTTGACCAGAAAGCTGTTCACTTTCATTGTTTTCAGATTTAAAAATTTAAACAGATTGGACAAAATATTTTTTACCCTTATTTTTCCTGTCTCTAAACTCTACTTGCTGATTATCCATTGTACTGTGGTCTTTACTTTTACTCATTTTCCAAAAAGACTACAAAGTAGAATGTAGGCCAGGGATACAGCTTAGCAGCACAAGTGCCTGCCTGGCAAGTGTAAGGTCCTGAGTTTGATTCCCAGTAGCCACTCAAAAAGGTGAAATGTAATACCTGTGTTATGTGTGTAAGTGAAGAACATAAATTCAAATTTATTTCCTGCAAACAGAAATAAATCTAAAATTAAAACATGAACAATTACAGTTATATTTCAAGTGCTGTAATTTATTTATTCTTATTTTGAGACAAGGTCTTGCTAGGTTGCTAAATTTTCCAAAATGGGCTTGACTTTGTGATCTTCCTTACTTGCCTCGCACAGTGCTAGAAATCAATATTATTTTCTGGACAGAAAAGATTTAAAATAATTTTTAATCATTTAATTGAATTTTAACATTTAATATAACATGGATTACGCCTGTAATCCCAGCACTCAGGAGACGGAGGCAGGAGGATCTTTGCAAGTTCGAGATCAACCTGGGCTACAAAGTGAGCCAGCCTGAACTGCAGAGTGAGACCCTGTCTCAAAAAAGACAAACTAGATATACAAATAAATAAAAACAAATTAACAAAATTTTAAAAACCATTTAATATAATAAAAACAATTTTGCAATTCTAATTTTTTGTTTGCATCTAGTTTTTAATATAATGATTTCTATAATTCCTGCATATGAAATCCAGGATATCTATATTCAGATTTAAATTCAATGACTTGTTATATAAGTTCAAAGTATTTTGTAGCCACCCAATGAAAATAACTCTCACAAGTACTATGTTCCTTCCTCAGTACCTCAGGACCATCATTTTGACCCTACAGAGAAACCGGAGAACAGATATTCGGATCACTAGGTAATGCTCCTTTTGTTATGAAGGAATTGATTGCATTTATACTTTCAGGAATTATCTACAAAAAAGATTTCTCAAGTACATTGAAACATCTTTTCTTGGATTCATGCACTTTTCACTCAGACACTTTTACATGGTGAAGGCCCTCATCTGTGCCACTGATATGTATACAGCTGTCAACCACATACAGCATTTGGAGGTAGATAACTTTTGCTTCAGAGACACAAGCAATAAATATGTCCCTGGGATCTGCATAATGTTGATTGTGAAAAAAGATGTTTAGGGTAAGAGGTGTCCCCATGGCAGATCCTGAGGGACAGAGGAGTCCATGTGACTTCAGATGAAACACAGGCAGAGTCATCTGAAGAGACGGGCCTAGCAGGGATCCCTTACCTGAGTCAAAGGGCAATGGAGACCTATCACTCATTTTTGGGTTTTTTCGGGGGAGGTACTGGGAATCAAACTTAAGACTTTACGCAATGGTGTTCTATCAACTCTTGGGTTTCGTTTTAAACATAATTTCCTCATTGCTTTTGGAAGTCCTCAAATGTTCAAATTCCTTACATTTTCATATCGTAGTAGTATTTTCTATTTATAATAACTGTGCTCATAATTATTTGTTTAATATCCATATTAACACAAATTTTAAATCCTACTTCCTGCTGCACATTAATAATGTATTGCCTAGATGACAGTGGGTCTTCAAAGGTATTTGTGGACTTAAACTATAATAAAATGAGGTGTATTTCTCCCACACAACAATTAATGTATATTTCCAGTTGCTCATTTTCAAATGTTTGAATGGATTCTAGAGGAGTTACTGAATCAGCAAGCACACGCATTTAAAGGTTTTGACACTATTGTTAGGTTCAAGATATTTTGTGCATTTTTCCATTTAATTAGCATGTATGGTAGGGTCTATTTCATTGTACCTCTTCTCCCTCTACCTTTTATATTTTTTACTTTTGTCAGTTTGATAGAAAAAGTATTTTTGCATTGTACTTATTTGTGTCCATTTGACTAATAAGTCAATGAATTAACGAGACTGAGCATTTTCTATATGTCTGTTCATTGCATGTCTCACTGATTTTTCATATTGTCTGTATCTTTTCAGTATTCTGTTATAGCTGTTTCACTTTATGTAAAAAATCTGAATAAATATAATGAGCTTATAAACACTCTTTATCTTTACTTTTATGGATGATAAAATTTTCCTGCCAAAGATTGTAAAAAGGCCTTTCCTACAATATTGTTTTGTCTTCATGTTCTGCTTTTAAGATTTTGATGAGGAGAAATTTTAAAGTATGGAATAAGTTATATCAATCCTTCTTGGTAGTAGAGTTTCATAGCAGACTTAATTGAATCTAGAAAAAGAATCTAGTCTAATTCTTGCTATATTTAACAGTTTTAGAGTTTAAGACCCTTAACTTATGCTTTTAATGTACATTAATTAAACATATTAGCCAGGGTCGCTGTGATTCTTTCATGTGCACCGTGTGTATGGATCAAACTTCCCTTTTTCTGTTCTGCAGTTCTCCCCTATCTCTAGTCCTCTCTATTTTACATTTAGAAGACTTTTTTAGCTTCCATATAAGAGCACATACAGTGCTTGCCTTGCTAAGTCTAGTTTATTTTTAACCTATTAACATATTTCCAGCTCCATCCATTTTGCTGCAAATATTGTTGATATTAGTGCATATTATTTATGCAGAGTAATGGGTTTTGTTGTGGCATTTTCATACACGCATGTGGCACACTTCAACCTTCTCTACCCTTACGTCCTTCCCCTTCCCCACCCCCCTCCCTCTTTGCTAATAGGCTGCCTTTTAGTTTTGTCACCTTTTTTTTCTAGATACCAAGGTTGAGAGAAAATATATGATGTTTGTCTTTTCAAGTCTGGGTTATTTTGCTTAATACAGTGCTCTCGGATTCCATTCACTTCTTGAAAAGTGACATGACTGATTGATTTTGCTTTTCTTTATGCCTGGATAATGTTCCATTTCATGTGTATATATCTACCTATCTCTGTGTCTGTCTGTCTTTCTCTGTCTCCCTGTCTCTATCTCTATATGTATCCACATTTTACACACTTTGTTTGTCAATAGGTCTAATTTTAATTACATCCTGAATTTGTATTTATATATTCTGTCAGAAAATTATCGGTCTTATCTTTTTCCATAATTTGACATAATTTTCTTATGGCCAATTATTGACTAATCTTCCGTAGAGCTTTGTAATGTGGAGAGAAGTGATAGTTATAAACGTGGCACACAAGAAGGCTAGAACACATTTCAAATTACATATTTTCTAGACTGTTACACCTTTATAAAAGTGCATTATTTTCATTTCATCCTAAAATGTTTCTTTTTTTTAAAAAAAATTGAACTACAGGTTAAAATGGAAACATCTTATTTGTGCAGTGAATGTTGATGGCTGCATATGAGTTTACACGATATCCAGACCCCTGAAAGTTCCCAGCACTCTCTACCCTCCACCTTTTCACGCAGTGGTACCATTTCAAAGGAAATCTCTTTATGCACCACAACTTGCACAGATCAGGAGTGCGTTTTTGTTCTGGCTTGATCTTTATGGAACCACAGTGTGTGTTATTTTGTGTCAGTGTTCTTTGGCTTAATTTTTCTTCTGAGACTCACTCATAGTTGTATTTTTTCTGCTGCTGGGTATTACTCTTGTATGAATATGCCACAGTTTATGCATGATGAATCTCTAAGCTGCTTTGAGATTTAGAATATGAAAAATAAAGCTGGTATGAACATCCTATTCCTGTCTTTTAGTACACATACACACTTGTTTCTTTTGTGTATGTGCTCAGCAATAGTATTTCCACTAACAGGGTACTAACATCTTTGATTTTAGTAAAAACTACCAAAGAGTTTTTGGGTTTTTGCACCAGTTTATGAACATACCAGCAGGTTAAGAGAGTAATTTATTTTTCTTCCCTGTGGGCATTGTATCCTAGGTTATCTAGAAAATAAAACCCATTGTGTGTGTATGTGTGTGTGTGTGTGTGTATGTGTGTGTTTGTGTTGTAGAACTAACTCATGTACTTACAGAAGCTGAGAAATCCTATAATTTGCAGTCATCAAGAAAGCACATGTAATTCAGAGTTTGAAGGACTGAGAATCCAAAACTTTGGTGACAGAAATCCCAGTCTGAGGAGAGAGAAGGCTAAAATGAGATGTTCCCGGTCAAGCAGTAAGCAGGAAATAAAAAAGTTCACACTATTTCCCTGATTTGTGTTTTTTTCCGGCCCTAAAAAGACCAAATATGCTCAAGTACACTCAGGTAGGCAAACTATTTTTGAGCCCATCAGTTGAAATGTTAGTCTTATCTAAAAACTCTCACAAGATATTTAGGAAAAATAGATTAATCTGGACACTGGTTTGTTTACTCAAGTAGACACATACAATTAACCATCACGGACATCCTCTGAAAGGTAGAAAGAAAATGATGTCTTTAAATGTCTTAGGGTCACCTATTGCATTTTTTTTCTTTTTCATTGATTTTTCAGGAAACAGAGTTGGCCAGCTGATGAAGAGCTTAATATAATGGCTAAAAGTACTAGCTTTAAAGCAATAAAAATCAACGTATAGTAATTTGAGCTCTTTCATTTGATTCACGTGTGACTTGAGGAAACTACTTTAATTGTTAATTTTCCCATTGGTAAATCAAGCAGCAAATATTTCAGAAAATATTTATTAAATAAACAAATTTTAAATTTCATTGAGAAGTGAAGTAGCATACCAATTCAGGTAGCAATAAAAAGAGAATGATAATAGTCAATATTATAATAAATTATGCAGAATTATATTAAAATATGATTATCATCAGTATATTTCTTTTTAAAATCTACAGCTAGAATATTCATCTACAGTGTAATCTCCAAAACCATTGGCATTTAAAGTACATTTTCTCTAAATTATCCAAACTGCCCTTCTGATCATTGAAATACTATTTAATTTGGGCTGACTCACGAAGAATTCATTACACTTAGAGGAACAACCCAAGACATTTTGAAAACAGTAATTGGAAACATTAGAATTTTGAATATTTTAGCTAAAAATAACTGTGACCAAATGTTAAAATTTTGTTTCATTATTATGTTCTATGACTAAAAATGTCAAGAGAACTTCTGCGTACTGAGGAGCTGGGAGTGGAGACAAATGTCAGAGGCGGAAGAGCAATACACAGTCAGGATAAATAAACAGAAAGTTTGAATAGGAGCCCATCACAGAAACCATACACATGGAGGAAAGAAACAGGTAAGTACCGCGCATGAATCAGGAAGGCAGGAGTGTAAGAATTCGAGACCATCTCTCCATTTCAAAAGCCAAGCAAGGACTTCATAGTCAAGGCATATGCAGAAGCTTCTCCTGGATGTAAGGTAAGGCTGAGACAACAGATTCTTATTTCTTTACTACATTAAAAGGTGCCAGTGGCTCTGGGCCCAGGTGAGAGAGAAAAGTAATACAATTTATAGTGGGTGGATGGCTGCCCATTACTGAAGCTACCCTTGACAACAAAAACAATGGCCTTATTTCTTTTCTTTTTCCCATTCATTTTTGATGACATAGCTATGCCTCTCTGCAATGAGCTGTTTTGATAAATGTCATTAATTATTTCATACAGCCGGTTAAAGACAATTCCCCTGTATTTTGGCAAATATTTCAAGTTAAAAGGGGTAGTAGCTGAAGCCATTTATTTACAGTCTTACTGCTAAAAAATTCCTTCAACGGCTGTGGAGTCCTTTTTCCTTCATTTCATCAGTGTTTAATGGACCACTTCACAGGTTTATTTGACTCAAGAGAAAAAATGAATCTGTGCTCAGAAAGTGCAAGAATTAGATTTTAGAATTTTTGGAAATTACTTCACAACTTCTTCCTGTCCCTGCCCTTATGCTTTGAACTGTTTTCTTCCACTCACTGGGTAGATTCATAAATGAATAATGAACCTGGGTCCCTCTAAATAACAGTTAGTTTATCACTGTGTGTTTACTTACTTTCTTCCTAGACAACCCTATGGACTCCTTTTTTTCTGGTAAATACTTCAAAAATTTACTATCAGCTTTGGACATAAAATATAGCAAAATTGATTCCTGTACTTTATCGCCAAGGTTATCTCTTTGAAGTGGTACATAAAGATTAAATGACACTAGAGGTAAGGTTCTTTTCCTTTACATCTTGACTTACAGTTTTTCAGCTGGCTTTTCTTTTTGGGATATAATCTCATTATTTTGAAACATTAATTGATTATTTTGAAGCTGATGCCTTACATAGGTGTCTTGGTTACTTTTCTCTCATTGCTGAGACAAAATACTCAATGCACAAAATGAAGGAAGGAAAGGTTTATTTAGCTTACAGTTTGTGGAGGTTTCAGTCCATTCATGGCTGGTTCTGAGGCAGAGTGGCACATGGCAGAGGGCAAACTGTTCATGGCAGCAGAGCACAGTAAAAAACCAGCAAAAGGGATGAATGGCTGCAAGCAGCCTCTTTCCTTCCCTTACATTGTAAACAGCCTACCCCCACCCAGGGGAGTGTAGCTCTCACACAATCTCCATGCCCTCCTCTTCCACAGGTTCAGGATGTATGCAAAGTAAGCACCCTGGCTTCCTGCTGAGTCACTCAGCCAAACCTTACACTCCCCAAGTTGACACAGTGTATCAACCATAACAACAGGTCTTGCATGAACTTTATTTCAAACACTAGAGCAGTTTGAAGAGCAATGTGTATCCATTCTTCATTATGTAAAGAAAAACTAGTACCATTGGTAGAGTGAAACTATGGGCTTCAGATTGGGAAGAGCTGGATACAGACTTCAAAAATCAATACAATTTCATAACTAGTTAGAAAACCTCAGATAAATCATTTTACCCTGTTAGTTTCACTTTTATTATTTATTAGACGTGATAATTCGTACTGTGTGAAGGACCTCTGTGAACTTTTAAGCAGAAATTACTTTCAATTTCAAAATCTCTGTAATTAATACTTGTCTTGAGGATAGAGATATAAAAATAATATTTAGTTAGATAAGTTTTTCTTTTAGTTTTTCTGTTTTCCCCTGCCTACTCTTACATGATGACAAAATAACTTTATTCTCAACTACAGGGCAGAACTATGTAATTAAAGAATTCTTAAATCCTGCCATATAAATTTACTATGGGAGATTGTTTTTCCTGTCCTCAGCTGATTATTCTAAAACACACAATGTAAAATCCATTTATAAGACCTACATTTAAGAGACTTTTTTTATTTTTGTACTTGGAAGATCACTTTTAAAAAGTTGAGAAACATTCATGCAAAAATGTGTTTCTGTTGTGTCAGTGTTATGTGATGTATTCTCTCCCTCTTTGAAAGTGTACCACATGCTTGTTATTTGAATGATTGCATCAGTCACTTTGCTGCAACTGTGACACAGTAACAGATCCTGTTATAATTTACAGGGGGGGGAAGATTCAGACCCTGGTTGGCTGGCTCTAAGGCAGAAAATGTGTGGGAGAAAATGGTGCAGGAAGCTGCTCCCCCCAGGAAGCCAAGAAGAAGCCAGGAGCAAGAGGCAGGGCCGAGATGAAGGTCTACGCAGACACCGATAAGAAGGAGCCAACCCCCAGAGCTCCCAGGGCCAAAGGAAGAAGAATTTAAGTAAAGGAATAAGTACAACACAAATGGATTGCAACCAAAATTATAAAATACATATTAAGTCCACAGCGATATAAGTAAATTATTAAATAGAAGAAACTGATTTCCCATTTAGAGTGAATCAAAAATATATATATATATATGCAGATATATTCTCTTTGCTAAGGGAAGTAGAGCATAACCCTTTCAATTCCTTAAGTATTATGTGTAGGAGTCACATAAGCCATGCTTGAACAACGTTCAACAAGATACTTGGCCACTATCCCTAAGGCCATCCGAAACAAATAAAATTTGAGAAATTTTCACCATACGGCAAAAAGGAGACTACAGCTCAAAGTAATGTGATGTTTTGAATGAGATCCCTGAAAGAAAAAGACATTAGAGAAAAACTAATAAAATATGATACACACATAAGAACATATGCATCAAGATAAGTTTTTAAATATTTACATAAATGTGTGGGTATTTTATGCTTAAAAAATGTATGTATCTATTTCAAAGAAGGAAAACCTTTACCATTTCTTTGATTTCTAGTGGTTCACTTTTCTCAATCTCTTCAACAAATCTTGCAAATCTATTCTATAAGAGCGAGGGATATAGCTCAGCAGCACAGCACCTGCCTGGCAAGTGAGAAGTCCTGGGTTCAATTCCCAGCTCCAAAAAACAAAGAAACAAAGAATCCAAGAAAGAAACAAAGAAAGAAAGAGACTATAATCAATAAGCCCAAATTCTAATGTGCATATTCTAATTATTAAAAACTCTCACAAAGTTAGTCGATGCACTCGTTAAAGCTATCTTCAGAGTTGTATACCTCATGCAGTATGCGTTTCCAATTATGTTTATTAATTTCTGTAAGTGTGGACTGAAGCAGTAGCAACATACACTCATACCTACTATGCTGACTAGTGTCAGAATAAACCATAGATAAAACTTTCCTTTTCTTTTTGGACTTACCTTTTTCTTTTTTTGGAACCAGGAATCAAGCTCAGCACCTAGCACTAGCCAGGCAGGTGCCATGCTGCTGAGCTATATCTATGGCCCCTTACTTATCTGCTTCATAGATGACTTGCCCATAAAGGTTTTACTTAGCCTTATCTATTTCGTTAGACACATTTATTTTGTTTTATTTTGATTCTCAGCCAGGACTTTATTTGAAGACTGGACTACCTGATTTTTTCATCTCTCCACTCCTAGCGCTGACTGCCCTAAGTAGCCACGTTACCAAAACTGTGCACCAACAGGGCATCTCAGATTGGAGTTCCCTTCAGTTACTTCCTCCACCACTAGAACTTGTTTTTACATTAACTTTATTCCAAGAGAATGAAAGCTCTTACCTTTTAAATCTTCTGCCAGACATCATTTTCAACCTGTCAAATTTTTCAGATGGTTGCTATTTATCCAAAAGAGATATGCTTCTACGTATGCCTTCATCAGAATTTTCAAGGGACATATGTAGCAAACACAAATAAGGTATGTTCCCTGCCACCAAAAGACTAATGCTTAATTAATGTGTGAGAGGAAACAGACAATAGGCAGTAATTTTGCTATGCTGAAGCTTTAGTGTCAAAGCGAATGCAGGTGTTTATTAAAACCCTTTGGAGGAATTTCTAGTCAAGACTTGATTGGAAGTGACTAGTGAGAGAAATCTTCCAAGGGGAGGTGTTATAAATGAGTCCTTAACAAACAATGGATGATGGATGGGGTAAAATCAAAGTGTGATGAAGTTCAGTGTACAGAAGAGAGATGTGTGTTCTTGGATGCAATCGCTTTAGGAGGTGGAATGAGATGTAACGGAAGAGCAGGAAAGACTGCAAAGGCAAGCAGGAAGCATCACTGCGGGTGTTCTATGTCATGCTAAAGAGTTTGAGTATGTCAGGCACTTGACACAATCAGGTTCGTGTAGCAAAATGATCATTCTAGGAATAATAAAGCGACAGGCTTGAAAAGGGCATAATTAGAATCAGGCAGCGCACAGCTGTTGCTCCAAAGATTTAGTTGAAAAATTGAGATAATGAATTACGACAGTGTAAATATGAATGGAGAGGAGATGAATCTCCAGTGACACTCAGAGGAGCATCAAAATCAGCACATTGCAAATATTTTTGAATAAATGAATAAATAATTAGGGGCTTGGGTGCCTGTCCAGTTCAGCTGGGATAATGCAAACTATCACACTGCAGTGAGTAACACTTTGTCTCAAGGACAAGTAGTAGAACTAGCAAAACCAGATGGTAAAGAGACAGAAAAACAGATTTCGAGTGAATAAATGCCATATCAGAGGCCTATAGCTTTGATATTTCTAGAAAAGAATTTTAGGATATAAATCCTAATTTCTGACATCTGATGAAGCAATTTATGATATGTTGCCAGAGTGATATAAATGTTATATTTTTGTTATCACTACTGAAACACTTAGATTTTACTGTTTGTGAGTTTCCATTTAAAAATTGTATTAAAGCCAACCATAAAATACTCATCTGGGTTTTAGACTCTCTACCTTTCTTCTCTTTTTTCCTAAACGCATGTACTCCGTGGTCTAAGGTTGATGGTCTATTCTGAGTGTAATTCCAGGACTTTTACCTGTATTTGTAAATTGTAATCTGTTAAGGTCATTGAAAAACAAGAACTAGATTGTTCTGTTCTATTCTGATTTGTGAGGCTGCCAAGCCAGCTTTAACATTTTACAATATTTGAAAGTGTGGCTAACAGAGCCTCAGAATGTCTGCACTCACTTACCTCCACCTCGCCCCCATATTCCCAGGCCAAATGGCAAATACGCACTGCAAAGCCACAAAGAACCCTAGCTCTACCCAGGGTTGGCAGGAAGACCTGGTGTGGACTTATGAACCACTCATCAATGTCAGCAATGGAATATTCTGTGGACACATTAGAAAGGTGTATTACGGCAATGGGCTCTCAGATTTGCCACAGATTTTCTTTACTTCCTATTGCTACAAAATGTGTTTTTCACTTGCAAAGTTCTCTTCTGTTCTCTTATTATTTTAATTCTCTTATTATTATATTTTGTGCCTTACGTATTTGGCTCACGGCAAGATATTGCTTTCTGATTCAGAGCTGGTCGGCTACATCACCCTGAGATATGATTGAACAGCCAGTCCCTTTTCGGCTATCACAGGTTGGATTTTACAGCCTCAGTGGGTTAATTCTCACTGTCTTCCCCCAGCTGACATTTTTGCTATTACTCACTGGGGAGCACAGACAGGACAGAAGCATCCTAGAAATGATGGAGTAGAGAGATCTTTTATGTACAAGGGCTACCTGTCAACGTCTTCTGCCCAGCTGCCAGTCGCTGTCTGAAAAGACAGTAAGCCTGATGAGATTTACTGGCATAGGGCAATCATACTTCATTTAAGTGAGCCAACTTTAAATAATATATTTCATATAAATGCATACAGAGACTAAATTGAAAGAAAAATAATTTCAGCTATTATTCTTGCATTGGCATAACCTTATCTATATAACTTACACAATTTAACATCTGAAGTTATGGATAAGGAAATGGATCATAAGGGAATAAGCAATTGATTAAAGTTTGTATAGTGTAGACTTCCTCTCATGTTAGGAATTGATTGATAGTAGCCCAAGTTTTCTGACCAGGTACCGTATTTTATCACAGTACTTTAGACTGTCTACAAAGACAATTGTCAAATATGTTTTAAGATTCACCACACAAATTTCTTCAATTAAAAGTAACGGTATGTTAATTGTGCATCTTATTTTTTTAAACAACATCTTACTATGCAGTTTAGCCTAACCTTGAACTCAGGCCCAGGTTGGCCTTGAACTCATAGAAATCCTCCTGCCTCAGCCTCCTGAGTGTTGGGATTACAGGCATACTCCACTGTGTCTGGCTAATGGTATGTTTTAAATAATTGAGTTATGTTATAGAAATAAAATTAAATTTGTTTCAAAACCCCCAATCATAAATGGATTATGAAATTATTCCAAGTGTTACAGGATCACAATACATAATTAAGAATTTAGCCTAGAACCTAATTTCTTGGCTGGATTCTTGAGACTCTCACTTCCTAACTGTATGACTGGTGGAATTATTTCTTATTACTTGTTAACTTGTAAATATATAATGAATTACAGCTGTCAGATATTAAAGAAGCCACACACAGAAACTGGTATCTTTATGAGGTGTTAAATAATTTTTAAAATGCTGTGCTGGTCAAATGTTGCCCATAATTAATGATTAGAGAAAATCTATTAAATAATTTCCTTTCCTTTAGAATAATATCAGATTTCTAAAGTTCTGAGAGGCAAGAAATCAGGACATGCTAATTAAACTAGAATGGTAATTTTCTTCCCAAAGGTATCAATCTGATGTCTTAGAACACTGTGCGACTTTCCAATATATTTCATCATCTGTTCAAAAGTGTAATGTGAAGTTTTCAAAAACAAGTAAAAATGTTAATTATGAAGTCAGCAAAAGCAATGGGACCGAGCACATTTTACACTGAGACAGCTCGCTTCACGGTGATTATTACTGTTCTTTGGTCAGTTTCTTATGTTTCATGTTAATGACAAATAGTATGACTTCTGGAGGTCAAAATAAAATGAAACTATTTTGTGCATCTCCTAGTTCAGACTCTCTTAAATAGCAAAGTGATTCACGATGGCTTCACTGAAAATTTAATTTCCTTTTCGTATTTTTCATCCTCTGCTGTTATATAAATGACTTCAGTTCCCATCATGCTTTCCCACAGATAATAGTGCTTTGGGTTCCGTTGTTGGTTGAACTTTTAAATAAATATTGATAAAATAATTCTTTTATTCAGCTTTTTCCCATTTGCTTATTCTTTTGATAGCAAAACTTTGTACTTTCTTAAACTTACATCTCTCTATCAAGTCCTTCCACATTGCTACCATTCAATTTATTTTCCCAGTCTCACAGCTTTATTGAATTTCTATTCTTGTCATGGATGAAGAATTAGATTGAAAATAAACATAAAATGAGCCAGGCTTCTTAAATGTCAGGACACATTTTACAATCTTTGAATATCTGTTAATTGGACTTTTTCAGGACAGTGCTGTCCCATGTCTCAGGACTGACTGACCCAGTGTTCAACTGCTGCTCTTGATGAAAATGTGTTCTCTGTGCTATGTAGCAGCTCAAATAGACATAACTCTACTTTTCTAAAATTATTCTAATAGAAACAATATGCTCAAAAGCAAATGTAACAAGCATTTCTGTATTGTGATATTTTCATATTTCACAATGTTTGGCTGAATTGCTGGTAATATTTTCATCTATTTAAAAATACCCTCACGATTGTTAAAAAGTGAATTTTTTGTCCAACATCTTTTCATTTTTTATTGTGATTATCCAAATTTTTGTTGGATTTTTGTTTCATTTAAATGCTGCTCTCATACGTGGTTACTTCAAACGGAAAAGTGCTGGTCCTGGCAGCTTCTCCTCACTGGTGCTATTGTCTGCCTGTCTATTTCCAAACTCAGAATGTCATGGCCGCTTGAATTTTACTTGATGCACTTACTTTGGTCAAATCACTTACGTAAAGTGAAAAGGCTCAGATCTGCAAAAACACAAGTGAACCCTTTTCTCTTTATTAAATATAAAGATACCTTTATCAACCCAGTAAAATGTAAGTTTCACTTGTACTGTATTTTTGTACGTTGTCCTTTTGGTATTACTTTAGTAGCAGTTTCATAATAGGAATATCTCGCTCGTTCTGCATGGATAGTGTGGAGATGCCATCATCTGGGTACACTGCAATTCTGTTTTATGTCTTCATTTAACAACTGCTATGGCTTCCTTTGAAATGTGAAATTTCTTTTATCAAGTTTCACATGATAATTACATAGACTTCTGAATCTCTGAAATTTCTCAGACTTTTATCTTCAAAGCACTGAGAAATATTTTCCAAACATTGTTCAGTAGAGCACCAGGGTTCCTCGGTTAATTTGGGGAATTATAAGACAGTTTATCTTACTTTAGTATTTCTGTACTACATATTACCATGCTAAGGACTGTCTTGTAAAAGCACATTACTGTAAAGACCAGTTTAAACTTGTTTAAAATAGTGTTTACCTCTTCTCAAGATTATATCTTTATTTCCTTAAATTATTAGGTTTTTTGTGGTTGTGTGAACCATCTTGAAGTTGAACTAATTTCAGAATAAATAATAGTTCAATGACTCTTGTTTAATAAGAATAATTGTGCTAAATTTCTCTTTTTAAAATGCCTGAATTGAATGATAAACTTTCATATATATATATGTCTACATACATACCCAAATGTGATAATATTCATTACAGAAGACCTTCTAAGTGCCAGGCCAAACGTGGCCATTGTTTTCACAGGGTGTAGAGTCTGGCATGTATTTTTGCATGTCTCTCAATGGCTCTCTAATGCATTTCAGTTCTAAGTGCTCACACTATTCTTTCTTTTCTTTCTCTTTCTCTCTTTTTTTAACTATGAAAGCCATGAACACTTATATATTGAAGGAAAATCCTGGGCCTACCATTTAGCATAACAATAAACCCAGTAGGAACTCAAACAGACACAAATAGACACAAAAGACACAAACGTCTTCTCTTTTTTGCTGCTTGCAGCCGGGGTAGACCATCTAAGTGTCGTGTATTGCTAAATCACTGGAATCATGGTGTCACGGTACAGGGCAGTGCAAGAGTTCCACAAAAATGAAACTTCCTTTGCTGGATATCTGGGATCTTGACTATTATGTGTCTGTGTGTGTTTTTCTTTGGGTTATGGATCGTTGGGGTTCTATATGCCTCGATTAACTGAACTTCAGTATCTTTTACCTTGTTTGGGAAATTTTCTGCTATTATTTCAGCAAATATTCTTTTTATATCGTTTGTGTGATCTCCTGCTGTTTCACTCACTCCTGTTACTCGAATATTATTTCGTTTTGCCTCATCTTGCAGCTGTTGGATTGATTTTTCTTGTGTCTTTGATGATTTTATGAGATCCTTCCTTTCATGCTCATAAGCTGCCATGCTGTCTTTAAGGTCTGAAATTCTATCTTCGGTTTCATTTAAGTGGTTTTGCAGGCTTTCAGTGTAAGTTTTCAAATCCTGGCATTCTCTTTGGACCTGTTTCATTCTTGGTAATTCATTCCTAAATTGCTCTTGTAACGTTTCCATTTGTTTTCTATTTTCTTCTAATCTTTTATCTATTTCTTCTCTATGTGTATGGAACATTTCTTCTGTTATTGTTTTCAGCTCATTTTTTGTCTGAGAGATCATTGCAGGTATGTGGCTTATTTCTGCTTTAAGCTCTTTTATGGCCTGTTGGAGTTGTTTCATTTCGGATGCAATCGTTTCATAACTTGCAGGTATGTGGCTTCCTGGTTCCCCTGTATCCTCACATTCAAAACTTGTTCTGGGTGGGGTTGAGTTTTGAGACTGCGTTTTGTTCCTCTGTT
>PVLD010021610.1:0-31051 GCA_004027595.1 Dinomys branickii
TCTCCCTGTATGTTTCAGGAGTGACTATTCCCTGGCTAAACATTGGCATGGTCTTTTCTACCTCATGCTGGTCTCGAGACCAAAATCACCTTCCATATATTGACTACTTACACACTGGTGCTGACTGCATTTGGTGAGTGTTGGGACAGCGTGGACAGTAGTGGCCCCCACCATGCCTGTGTACTGCTGGGTGTGGCCTGTGCCAGTTGTAGCCGTGCTGGTTGGCCTGGGTGCTGTGGTTTGGGTTTATGGTGGCAGGTGGAAATGATTGTGCACAACTCCCAGCCTGCCTGCCTCACATTCATCCCATGCTGGCTGGGTTCATTGTCCGGATGTTGAGTTGTTTATTCAAGAAGAACTGTAGAGCTGGCCTGGGCAGCATTCTGCTGTTGGTCATGGATGGTGTAGGGGTTGGGGTGGGTCCTGGTGCGCATGCTTGGTGGCTGCCCATCCTGGGTCCACTGGGGTGAGGCTGAGGCATTGTCAGGTGTGTATGGAGTGGGGTGCGCTGGAAGCCAAGGGCAGACAGAAGTTGCGAGGCTCTCAGCCTTAAAGTCTTTCCCTGTGTGGGAGCCCAAGGTCCAGCCCTCTGAGTCCCGCCGGCTGTGACCTCCAGCAGAGCTGGGAGTTTGCTGTCATGCGAGGGCATGAGTGTGAAGTGGCCCATGCAGGCTGCTGTCCTAGTCTGAGTGTTGAGTCAGAGGTGGAAGAACAGGCCCTGTGCGCTCTTTGAAGTCTCTTCCGTGGGCCTTGCTCATGGAAAAGAAAGAAGAGGCAGGGATTGATGGGAGCGCTTAGGGTGTGTGGTTTTTCCTACAATAGGCAACTGACATTAGAAACCTTGTGTTTAAATCACAAATCAGTAACAGAGAACGCTGGCTTTTAAATAATGTAAACATGACAAAAAGTACGTCAGTGTGGCTGATGGCCTTTCAGCAGTTGAAACAAGGATCTAGCCTCAAAGTCAGTGATGGTTTTTTGTAGTCATATAAGTGTCACAGGCAGCTGGGCCTGCAGAGAGGCTGTGGGTGACCAGTGGTTCCCCAGTGGTTCCTATCTCCAGGTGGTTCGCAGCGGCGGCCTGAGTCCTGCCGGGTGCCTTGCTACTCAGCTGTCCTCTTGCCCAGGGGGGACTTGGTGAGGGAGGCAGAGTCCTGCAGGTGTCTCACTGCCATGCACCCACCTGGGATCAGGTGGACACCCTGCCTGCGCCATGCATCCCCCTGGTTGACACCATGTCGTGCCAAGGAGTCACATGTCCTTGGCACTGTGGCCCTGCGGAGTCCTTGGATTTAGAAACAGGATGCCGGGGATGCCAAGCCCTGTCTCCGTGATGGCTGTGGAGTTCAAATACAGAAGGCCACTGTCTCCCAGGTCTCCCATGGAGGCCTTGCCACTTTGCAGTTTCCCAGCAGCTATAGCCTCAGCCTTGAGGTACTGCACTCCTGGGCTGGCTCCTTCGCCCCTCTTTTGTGGAGAACCTCAGCTTCTTCTGTCTTTCTTGGCAGCTGCAAGCCCTCCGCATCACCCTGGCTAGGGAACCCAGGCCCTGTCCACTCTTGCCATGAGCACCATGGACCCCCAGTCCCGAGACAGCTGCTTCAGAGAGGGTGTCAATGCCCTTGACGTGGCAGGGAAGTGGCCTGTGGAAGGAGGCTGGGAGGCCGGAGCGGCACCTGGCTTTCATTCACAGCAGGCACTGAACATCTCACTTTGCGAGGGAGCTCTTGCCCCAGCATGTGGGTCACATCCATATGAAAGAGGAGCAGCGAGGCTGTGGCTTGGCTGCATGCTGGGTGGAAGCAGCCATGTAGCTGTAAGTGTGCAGCGCCAGGCCGCCAGCTTGCACCACGGTCCAGCTGCTCTGAGCTGAGTCCCTCCTCCTGGGCAGCAGGCACTCAGCACCCTCCGTGTTCCCCACCCACCCAGGTATTGCATTCCTGCTGAGGAGGAGAACAAGCTGGAGGATGTGGTCCACACCCTGCTGCAGGCCAATGGCACCCCGGGGCTGCAGATGCTGGAGAGCAACGTCATGGTAGGGCTTTGGTACGGGTCCCCAGGACTGCTTATTGGCCTGCCTCCCGGGGGTAAGAGGACAAAGCAAGTAAATTCTCCAAGGGATTGGACCCGTGACCCGTGGCAGAGAAAGTGTGCTAAGGACTTTCCCTCTTGATTACTTGTTCACGGGGTCCTCGGCACCTCTGCGTGATTGTCGGCTGTGTACATGCAGGGCCTGACCTAGGGTCCGGGCTTGGTACCCTGGCTCTGGGCTTGCCTCTCCCCAGTGCTGGGCCCCTGCAGCTTGGTCCCCACCCAGGGAGTAACACAAAGATCTCTCTGCCACTTTTCCAGCCATTGCAGGGCTGGCGCATCCTGGGGCTCTTGTTCCTTGGAGCTGTGTCTTGACTACGCAGGGCCAGGCTCCCACGCCTTGTGTGGCATCTGTGCTGCCCCACCGTCTGCGTGGGGAAGGGAACACAGTCACGGGCCCCTCTTTGCTGCCCTAGACTGGCCCTGCCCCCAGCCCTGGCAGTGGCAGGTGTGGTGGGAAGGACTCCTTGGTTTTGGGGCCAGGAAGGTGGCGCTCTGTATTCCTCTGGCCTCTGTTCTGGGGGACCCTGGAGTCAGCTGCCAGACCAGTGTCAGTTCAGAACTTGTTCCAGGAGCTACGCTTGATTTCCTGAAGGAGAAACATACTCTCCTCCTTACGAGCAGGCCACATCCTGAGGCCCTAATGCCCAGCTAGCTGGCCTGGAGCCCCAGGCAGTGGTGGGTAGGGAGGTCATAGGTGAGGTGTGGGCCTCAGCCAGCCCTGTCCCTCCAGATCTCCCCGGAGGTGCTGTGCAAAGAGGGGATCAAGGTGCACCGGACTGTGCAGCAGAGTGGGCAGTTCGTCGTCTGCTTCCCCGGGTCCTTTGTGTCCAAAGTGTGCTGTGGCTACAGTGTCTCAGAAACTGTGCACTTTGCTACCACCCAGTGGACGAGTATGGGCTTCGAGACAGCCAAGGTAAGCAGGCACACCCCCCATCCCCCGTGAGCATGCGTGCCTACAGACACACCCGGCCATGCGGGCTGCTGTGGACCAGTGCTGGGTCCCATGTGTCTGTAACTCTTCTCAGGGTTGCGGAAGGGTTGTCTGGGCCAGGAGAGTTACTGGGGCTTGGTGTGATCAGTGGTTTTGATGCCCATTGCTGACCAATCCCTCCAGCTGGGAGCCGTGCAGAGGCTCTACAGGGAGACTTGCGGGGAGTGTGCATGGGCTCTGCGCACAGTAAAGTTGCGCACCTGGCCTGGGGCTGGCAGTGATGTGCTGGGGACTTTTCCTAGTGTGTCCTGTTCTCCAGATAAGCAGAACCCTATGATTTTCAGTAGACTTAGTGCAAATGCAATTAACATTTTGGAGGTTTAGGCAGCCCACCTGCCCTTTCCACTGAGAATGGTGAGAGGGCTTCCTGAAGGCCATGCCTGTGTTTCAGGAAATGAAGCGCCGCCACATAGCCAAGCCGTTCTCCATGGAGAAGCTGCTCTACCAGATTGCACAGGCGGAGGCGAAGAAGGAGAATGGCCCCACCCTCAGCACCATCTCAGCCCTTCTGGACGAGCTCAGGTGCCGCACACCTTGCCTTCTGTGCTGCGCTGTTGTGTGCAGTGAGTGGGAAGAGCCCCAGGTCACAGGCTTCTCTGGTGCCTATGTGTACTGTGATCTTTTTGTCATCCGGATGGGGGGTTCACATTGTCCCATGAGCTGATACAAAGCGCTGTCCAAGCTGGTTGCGTAGCACATGCTTGTAATCCTAGCACCCTAAGAGGCTGAGGCAGGCTTGTAATTTAAGCCCAGCCTGGTCAATTTAGCAACTTCTGGAGACCCTATCTCAAAAAACTGGAAATGTGGCTTCAGTCTTCACTACCAGAAAAAGAAAAAAGTCAGTGTAAATCCCCCTTGAGGGAATGGACAGAGGTGGGCTAGGACCCCTGGCCGAGGGCACCTGGCTCTGCGTTGTGGAAGCCGGGAAATGGATGCACAGTGCCTAATCGTACATGACACTGGCACAGGGTGGGCTGCTCACTAGACTTGGAGCCCCTGCCCAGTGTTATCCCACAATGGGACACCCTACCTGGCTCCCTGGGACCCCTCTTTGTCCCCCCACACAGCCCCACAGTCCCTTCCACCCAGGACAGGCTCCACGGCAGTGCTGATGGCTCTGTGTGTCTGCAGGGATACGGAGCTGCGGCAGCGCCGGCAGCTGTTTGAGGCCGGCCTCCATTCTTCCGCACGATATGGCAGCCATGATGGCAGCAGTGCGGCCACGGATGGGAAGAAAAAGCCTCGAAAGTGGCTGCAGCTGGAGACATCAGAGAGGCGGTGTCAGATCTGCCAGCACCTGTGCTACCTGTCCATGGTGAGCTGGGGCCACTGCCTGGCCCCTGTCACTACCTCCCGTTCTACTGCTGCCCCATGGTTCGTCTCCCTGCGGTTCTCTTTGCTTAGACTCCAAGGACCCTGGTCTTCGATAAAACCTGAATTTCTTGGGGGCCACTCTGGTCCCAGCAGCTTTGCAGCTTGCCTCCTAACCTCACCCTCTCTGGGTGTTGCTGTTTCTCCTGGTTCTGCCTTAGAGTTGTGGAGACACGCGGGTTCCTGGCAGCACTCGCCCCCCTCTAGGCCCTCTGCCGTCACCCTGGGCCAGCAGCACGGGCAGAGATGACTCCTGCTTGGCCAGGTCACCTGCAGCTTGCCTCCCCTGTGGCCCAGCATGGCCCTTATGGCATATTTGAAAAGTCCAGACATTTTCCAAGGAAGCGGGGTGCCGTGACAGAACCCTGCTGCCTGGGGGTCCAGGGAGACCTAGGGCAGTTTCTTCCATGCTTGCTCTCCTTGGCCCACAGAGGCCCCTTCTCAGGACATTCTTCTGAGCTCACTCTGTCCCCATTATTGCCTGTGCAGCCGCAAGGCAGAGAGGGCCTGGGCTCCCCAGTGGCCCTACTTTAACCGAGGGCCTCTTTCCAAGCCCCCCACCAAGTACAGTCTCTCGAGGTGCTGGTGGGAGATAAGTTCCCCACAACAAGCACATGGCAGTTCTGTCTTGCTTCTCCTTCCTCAGATATTTCAAGTTAGTACACAGACTACCACTGTCCTTGGCGGGGGTGGTGGTGGTGGTGTGTGTGTGTGTGTTGTAGCATTTTATTTTTTCATAGCGTCTACCTGTCCCTCAGTGGTTCTGTGGTGACTACACGGGTGACACAGGCCATCCCCATGGTTTCCTGGCTGGTCATAGGTGGGGTCATTGGAGAACAGCCTTCACAATTTTGCTTTCAGAGTTGTGACTTGGCATTTGTTTATTTCCAATATGCATTGCTTAGATAATCATTGTGTTTGCTCATTTCTATTCATTTACTTATTTCTGTCCTTTGCCCGTGGTGTCTAAATGGTGGTGTTTCTGCCAGCATCATTCCCTTGCTCTGTGCTCTGCCCTCTAAGAAACGCTTGGGACACAGGAGCCAGCTTTCCCCTCCTTTTCGAAGGGCCTGTGACCCCTTGCCTCTCCGTATCGGGACATCGTGTCTCCTCTTCGTCATACCATTAGACAGGGACCTGCCACCCGGCCAGGCCTCTAGTCTGTCTCATGGCCCTGTCAGGCAGTGCTGAACTCCGCTGTGCCCTTCTCCCACACACCCCCTGGGGCTCTGCACTGTGCTCACTGGAGGAGAAGGGCTGGGTGACTGAGCGTATGTCCTCCTGGTGCAAAGCCCCTGGAGTGTGGAGGCTGCACTCACGCTGAGTTTGGGGGCAGCGCTAGGAGGACCCCTGACTTGTGCCTGTGGCTGAGCTGCTCAGAGCGATGGTGACGAGCTGGGTGCCCTGTGGTTGCAGCAGCCTCCCGTCCTCCTTCAGGCCTGTCTGGCCCGGCTCTTACACCTCTGCCTTCTGCTGGCCTCTGGCCACCTGAGCCCAAACCCTGCAGCGGGTTTCGTTCCCTTCACCTGTGTCCTCGCCCAGCCCTTGCTCCCTCTCCTGGAGACCCCACTTGGACCCCGCTGGTTTTTTAGTCCATTTCCAGTGCTTTTGTGTTACCTGGGCAGAGCGTCGGGGTGGGGCAGCCCTGCCTGGTCCCCGGGGCAGCCTCATCCCAACCCTGGCTCAGCTGTACCCTCCCCACAGGTGGTGCAGGAGAGTGAGAACGTGGTGTTTTGCCTCGAGTGTGCCCTGCGCCATGTGGAGAAGCAGAAGTCCTGCCGCGGGCTGAAGCTGATGTACCGCTATGACGAGGTCAGTGCCCACCTTGGTGGGCAGGTGGGCGACACTGACCCCGGTCCCCACAGGGTGGCTGCCCCAGCTTGGCTGGGCCCTGGCACACAGCCTGGAGAAGTGGGAGTCTGGGAGACCGTACGCAGGGGCCTGGGCCAACTCCGGTGTGCACTGACCCCGAACCTCGGAATGAGATCAGGGCACGTTCGGCAGGTTCTGTGCTCCTGTCACACAGTAGCTTTGCTTCCTGAGCATGAGCCACATGGCAGCAGGGACACCACCCCAGGGCTATGTGGACGCATGCTGTCCTTCTGCAGTGGGGTGACGGTGCAGCTGTGCCGTGCCATGGTACTTTGCAGGAAGGGGCCGCCTTTCCAGTCTGCGTCTGCTCAGGATAGGAGCTCTTCTGACTGCCCCGTGCCAGGCTGAAGTCCTTGTTTGTAGGCACAAGCAGCAGGCAGCTTGTCCCCAGTGCAATGCAGCAGGAGGGCTGGCCTGGGGGAGGAGGCAAGCAGCTCCTAACAGCACCCAGCACTCAGCCCACAGGGTGAGTCTTCAGCGGCTACTAGTCTCACGGACCGCTAGTGGACATGGAGCCTTTCTCCCTGCTTCCAGTCGAGTCTCACGTGCACCTGACAGCGGCACTTTGCCAGCCCGTCTCTCCGGTTCTCGCCACTTTTGCCTCCATTGCACCCCTGCCTTTTAGTGCCTAGCTGCTCTCGCCAGCTGCTGCTTTGCATAGCTCGTACCACAAGTCCCCACACCGTTTGAAGCCCTTCTGCGGCCACATTCCCCCTTTGCTGATACCACATCCTTCCCCAGCGGTGGAAGCCAACAGAATGGCTGAAGCCGAGACCCTGACCCATTGCATGGGTCTGCAGCTGCTAGCAAGTCCCAGCGCTCCCACGCCACCGCCCTGCTGTGAGCTGGTTCGCATGGTGCTGCCACTCCCACTCAGCCCAGTGCCACGCCTCTGGCCACCCGGTGGCCTTCCTTTAGCCACCATCTACCTTGGGACACTGTTCACTGTCACCGTGTGTGTCCACACATTGCACAACCACCCACAGGCTTGACCTCCTGGTGGCACAGCCCCTCATAGCCTCAGTCCAGTCCCTGCGGTAGGTGACCGTGTTGTGGCCCACGCCCACTGGAGCCCACTGGGCCACAGCACCTGCCCAGAGATGGCAGATAAGTCCCCGAGGAGGAAGGCCAGACAAGGCTTTGGCTAAGATCGGAGGAGCTGGAAATAAGGGAAGAAAACGGAAAGTGAGTCCACTTGGGCCCTGTCTTTGTTTCTAAAGAGCTCAGTGACAGGAACAATCCCTTTGCCATTGCCCCTGCTTCTTTGCATTAACAACAGATGTCAGAATATGCTTAAAAGTAGCCCTTCAGCTGGAGTAAGAGTGGCCCTGGCAGCTGCCTGGCCTCGTCAGGAGCCCTGGAAAGTCACTGCAAAGCCTGGGCCTTGGTTCTCACTGCCAGCCATGCTGCCGCTAGGTGCTGTGCTCCTGGAGCGCTGCAGATCTGGCAGCAGGCAAGCCTGGCATGCGCTGCTTGGTTTTGATGAGTAAGGGTGAAAAAGTTAAACAGGCGTTGGCAGTGTTGAGTGGAGCCATGGGGTCGTCTTTTGAATCCAGGACGTTCTAGCTTGCAGGACCTTAGAGGCTCTTAGTTTAAACTTGTGCACCCTGCAGATGGAGGTGAGTCTGCCTGCTCCCTAGGAGGGGCCTCCCTCTCACCTCCACATCCTGGGAAGCTCTTGGGCTGTTAGGCCACTTGCTGACCAGGGACATTTTAAGCAAGACCGCCTTCACTTCCAGCCCTTTCCGTGCAGCCCAAGGCCCGTCCCCGTGCAGAGCTGAGCACCCCCTTCTGGATGACGGGGCTTGCAGCTCCCCAGGCCAGAGTTCCCATGCGCTGCACTTTGCATCTCTTCCCAGTGCTTCTGAACAGGCTGAGAGGGTAAAGGGTGCCTTGTTAGGTTTCACTAATAGGTCAAACTGTTCTTGGGAAAGGACAGGCATGTAGGTGTTGGCCGTCTTGAAGGAGCACTAGAAAGTGCTGCGGACGAGTGTTGCAGTGTTGTTGGAGACAGAGCTCACTATGCAGTTGCTTCGGGCTGGCCTTGAACCTGGTGCGGTCCTCTTACATCAGCCTCTTGAGTGTAGGATCACGGCATGTGCTACTGCAGCGGGCAAGTGCCTGCATTCATTTGCAAGCCAGGCTAAAAGCCAAGCTGCGTTTGCCTTACTAGGGGGGGAGCTGAGCTGGGGCTCCCAGCTGGTCGAGAGGCTGATGACACTGTTGTGTGGCACCAGGAAGAGACTGGCAGAGTGGCAGCACTGCAGCCTGTCTCAGGTGCAGGACCCCGTGAGCCCGCTCAGCATGGAGACTGCAGGCCGTACCGTTCCCAGGGATCAGCTGGTACTCCCGGGTGCAGTAATGGGAGCCAGGTCTCTCTCTTCGAGCTTATCGATGCGTTTACTCTCAGCCAGTAGGGAGGCACTATGAGGCACAGCCCTGTGTGGCTCCTCATTTGGCCAAGGTAGCACTGGTTAGGAAGTGGCCCAGTGCCTTGATGGCCTCTGCCTGGCACGAACAGCGTTTGGATGGCTCTTGAGTGAAGTGCTGTCCTGTCCAGCTCTCAGGGATGCTGCTGCTCATAAGCCCTTGGAGCTGCTGCAATGCAAAGACCAGCTGCAGCCGTCCTCGCGTGGCACACGTACTCCAAGCCCTCAGGCGCTCGCTCGGCGTGGCGATGGGGCCTGATGGTTCTACCCCTGGTGGACCTTAGGGCAATTGGGCTGTCTTTAACTGTGTCTTCCCTTCAACCCCCAGGAGCAGATCATCAGTCTCGTCAATCAGATCTGTGGCAAAGTATCTGGCAAGAATGGCAGCATTGAGAACTGTCTCAGTAAACCCACACCAAAACGAGGCCCCCGCAAGAGAGCGACTGTGGACGTGCCTCCCTCTCGGCTGTCAGCCTCCGGCTCCTCCCGAAGTGCTTCGAGCTCATCATGAAGACGCCAGCCCCATGGTCGATTTATATATATTTTTTTGTAATTATTATATTCTAGTTTGGAGTACTTGCTGTAGGATACAAGCTGTCTTTGCACTAGCTCTAAAGAAGATTTTCTTCTGGTTTTAGAGAACTAATTTTGTTTTAGCATTAAATTGTTGGAATTTTTTTTGTACTTAGAATACCTAGACACTGCAGATTTTTGAAACTGCCGTATATTCACTGTTTTAAAAACCCTTGGGGGGCTGTATTAATTTGTATTGCCCCTATATGGCTGACAAAAGCCCTTTTTGTTTATTTTTATTTTTTTTTTGTAACTGTTGGGGAAAAAGGCTTTTTAACCCATTTTTGAAGAGGGTGAAGTTTGGAGAACAAATTTTAAATCCATCAAATCATGTGAGCAGATTTTTCTAGATCAGAAAAGGGATAGGAGACACACAGACACACACACACAGAAAAAACTTGAAAAGAAATGGCTTTACTTTGGCTGTCTTTTCTTCTGTCATGTGCGAGGTGAGTTCGTATTTTCAAACCGGAGAGGCCCGTTTTGGTTCGCGGGCGGTTATGGCAGCTGAAGGCGGAGGTTGGCGTGACCAGGTTCTTGTTACCAGCTGAATCACTATGCATCGGAGGACGGAGACAGACTGCCTGCCTGGAGGGTCACTGACGGAGACCTGTGCCTGATTTCATTAGGAAATCCATTCTGTTATTTTTTGGTGCTGTTGGCTACTTTATCAAAAAACCCTTCAATAGCATCCTTAAGAAAAAAACGATTGAAGCCGCAAGTGCTTCTTTGTCATCGACGTGCAATCTTTCTAACATTCCATCTTCATCTCACTGTTTGTTTCACACCTTCACAAGTCAGCATTAATCTTTTTTAAAATTTGTTTTGTTTATGATCACATTTAGAGCCACTAGGAGGTCTGCAGTTCTTTTTGAATGTGAAAATATTTGCGCTCATCTTAATCTATTTTTTCTGTCCATGTTGTAACGAAAAGAAAAAAAAGAAAAAAAAATCCCATCCCTTTTGTACATACGCCTGTAAATTGTTTTAAATACTTGAGCCTTTCTCGGCGGGGAGGGGAGGTGAAAGACAGATGAAGAAAAGCCTTACACTTCAGTTTCTTCATCGGGTGGGTCGGATGCTTACAGGGTTTCTCTTGTAACATTTATAAGTGCTGCTTACATCACTGAACAACAACAACAAAATAATAATGGAGTAGCTGTTGCCCTTCTCCGGTTGTGTGTACAGTATGTGTGGAATAAAAAAGGGAAATTGTTTTCACAAGCTGTTCTTTGTTTCATAATTGGATTCATCAACCCCGTAGCTACCCATGTTGCACTGAGCTTGCCGGTGGTGACGGCCAGGAACGTCCTAGGATCCACTTTGTTGGTTGTTGTTGCAGAAGACTGAACTGTTTTGGAATATTTAACAATTACATAAACAGTCAAGTGTTTTCCAATGTGGTTGTCCGGTTTTTATGGCCTTGCTGTGTACTTTCCCTCTTTTGACAGTAAACTTCCGCCTATGGCTTACAGTTTGACATTTAATTTATTAGCGCTGCTCTGCGACCCCTCCCTTGAGAGGGAAGACTTCATGTGGTTTATTGCCAGTTTTTTGTTTACTTTTCAGGTTTGTACTACAAGGTTTAATAATAAAAACGTTTTTGGACATTTGTCTGTCTTGTGGAAGATGAGTGGATGGGAGGGGCTGGGTGTCCCCCGCGGGCAGGGCCGTTCACTGTGCCCGGCCTTGGTCCACTGGAGACTCCAGCTCTGGCAGGGTGCGCCGGGTCCCCTCAGCGTCCTTCCCCACAGATGCCCGCCCTCCCCAGCCACCCAGGAGCCTGGCGAGCTGAGGAGCCTGTCCTCAGGCGGCCTTGGCGCCCGCACCTGTAACAAAGCAGCAACACACTTTGGGCTTAGAGTCCTCCAGCTTTATTGTGTGTGCGCTGTTCTTTCGGCTTCTCCCCCATCACTGGCAGCAGTAGCCCAGGCCAAGGCGCTCACACGTCTGGGCCTGAGTCGCTGTCCCCACTGACATCAGAGGTGGCCTTGCTGTCGGTGAGGAAGGTGGCCAGGGCAGTGTCCACCTGCACCTCCTCCTCATCTGCCTGGACCAGAGGGCCATCCCCACCCTCGGCATCCAGGGTGGCAGAGTCGCTGCAGGCAGATGGGGAGGAAGGTGGCCTGGGAGGTAATCCTGTGGAATTTGGAACCTGAAGAGTGATCTCGTTCTGACAGGTTTCAGATTCAGGCCCTGTGAAATAAAGTGGGTGGGGGGGGTGTCAGGAAAGACTGCCGGCGGGAGACTGGCCTGTGCCCAGTGAGGAGGCCTGCTTCTGTGGCCTGCCCTTGGCTGGCTCATGCTGGCCCAGGCACCTCTGCACCCAGAGCAACTGGGAACAGAAGGGGCAGGTGCTGCAGCCCCTGGAAGTGACTGACCCCAGCGCAAAGCCACGGCTGGAATTGGTGACTTTTTGGGGTCCCCCCCAAGCTTACTGACCTGCCCCGAGGGAGGGGTCAGCCTTGCTTCCTGTCCGGTGTCCTGTCCTGCGCACAGGACGGTGCACCACTACCTCCCTGGGAGGACACCAATCTCACAGATGCGCCAGACAGGAGATAAGTTTGGGCCTAGCCATGGGGACTTTCCTGAGGTGGTGCCAGGACTGAGCTAAGCTCTTCTTTTCTCATGAGTAGGAAGCAATTTACAAGCCCAGCTGGGGATGTTCCAGAGACCCAGCTGGAAGTCTGCACTTTCAAATGTAGTGAGGCCTGGCCTTGGGTGGTGCCTCGGGAAACTTGCTTACTGAATGTGAGACAGTTTTTAGAGGGCACAAGATGGATTTTGAGTGGCCGAGAGTTCCGAGGACCTGTGAGGCCTTTGCCCAGTTCAATTCCACCTTGAGTTTGCTAGCGGAAGACAAGCTTTACAAAGCCTCAGACTTTGAGCCATGTAGGACTCGTCCTGCAGGCAGAGCAGGCATTTCTGGAGCGGGGAGGGGGCAGCTTAGGAAGGCCCTGCCCTGCCCCAGGGCACGGGGTGAGGCGAGAAGTCCAGCAAGTCCTGGCTTCCTTCATGCACATCTGTGGGTCCCTACCTAGGCCAGGGGACAGCATGGTGTTATCCTCGCCACCCGAGTTCAGGAAGACATCCAAGGCCTCCTGGTCAGAGATGTCCATGAGGTCCATCTGTTCCAACATGTCCACATTCACCTCCATGGATGACATGCTGCCCATGGGCTCTGTGGACAGAGGTGCAGTGCAACAATTAAAAGGTGCATTTCACTGGTATCAGGCGGATTCCATTTAGCCAGGTGGCAGGGTCTAGTTAAACCGGTCTTGCATCACCTCTGAGAGACACCCTCTACAGGCACAGGCTGGGCATCGAGTGGGGCGCTCTGCCCTGCAGAGGCTGCTTCACTGCTGTTGCCACCCCTGACTCTAGGTGATGTTTGCACTGCCCTTGGGACAGTTCTCACCCCGATTCAGTGGCCTGTGCTCTGAGCAGCAGAGGTGCGCATCTGCAGGCTGGCAGTGGGCTGACGGGGAGGAGAGCCACACCCACCGGGACGTGGCAGGATGTGCCTCCCAGATGTGGAGCTGGCATGTGAACTCCAGAAAACCACAAGCCCATAAAGTCCTTCCAGTTGTGCCTGTACCTGGCTGAAGCAGATGGGAGATGTAAGTAGCTGTCCTTACCCTTAGGTCTCATGGGGGTATAAACTCACAGGACAAACCCTGTTCCTCCCAGTCCACAACTCTCCCACACAAGCTGCTGCCTGGGAGTGAGGGTAAGCAATGAGGATGCGGGGTTGGTGTCCCCGGGACGTCAGAGGCCAAAACACAAGAGACCATCAGACTGGGCATCTGAAATGCACCAAGTAATCTAGGCAATTTAATCACAGCAGAGCCAACCAAAATTAATGAACTAGCTGACCGTGAGTGACTTCTCGTACAACACAGCAGAGAAAGATGCAAAGGCTTCCCTTGCTCACAGATCCAAAAGAGAGCAGAGGAGCAATTATACTGAGAGACCCAGTATTTTTCAAAATAGACTTGGAACCCGGGTTTAGAAAGTAAAATACATCGCAAACAAGTCCCAAGAGAAAGAGACTTGGACATTCGTGAGTGGACAGAAAGTCAGGAATGAGGCGGGCACACACAGTGGGGGGCAGCCAGGCCACTGGGCAGTGGGGGCGGGTGATGCTGGAAGCTGCTGTGTGCGGAACGTCTGAGTCCAAGCAGGAGCCTTCATCCTTCACTAGGGGATGCGGTGAAGAGCAGAGCGAACCCTTGCCATGGTCCCATGCTTGGCGACCACATCCAGAGCTGTCATGCAGGCCGGAGAGGCCCGCTCTGCCTGGGGCTCCATCTTCTCCTTGGTCTGACCTCACCCCTGAAGGGGCACCGGGGTGGAGGCCCTCCTTGGACCCTGACCATCGGGTGGGCTAGGGGACTTGAACAGTCTATGGCCAGATTTGGGTCTGGGCTTTTTTTTTTTTTTTTTTTGGTAGCTACAGAAGTATTTGAGTCTGTCCTTTCTGGCTTTTTGCCCAGTGCTTTGACTTTAGTTCTGTGAGGGACAGAGCTCCCATGTCTGCCGGGCTGTCTTCCTTCAGCAGGCAGGAGTGTTAATGTTAAAAAAAAGAGGAAGAAATTGGACTACAAAGCTCAGGAGAAAGCACCACAGGTAAGGGAGCCAGGCACCTGCAAACGGACCGAGCCGCCAGTTACCGGAGAAAGGTGGGTGGCGGGACTGTTAAGGAAAAAAGGGGGGTTGGGGGAGCTGAAAACAGCGCTGGGTAAAGAGTACAACCTTTAAGATTGCTGTGACCCAGAAGAGTGTTCAGAACTTTTGCCTGATTGTACTTTTGGCTGTTCTAAAAGTAGTAACTGGCAAAGCAACAAGGCAAACAGGGAGGGGTGTTGACCCACCTCGCTGATGACTGACATGAGCTGTCCTAAGATTAGTATGTGGGGGGAACCTTCCAGTCATAATGGAATTGAATTAGAAGTCAGTAACCAACGGATACTGGAAAAATAATTTTCTCAAGTTGTTCCTGTATAATTTAGAAATACAGTTTATAAAACAAGGCATCTTAATGAAATATACAAATGCTCAGACACTGTTCATTACAAAAACTTGAGTTCAGCTAAAATGGTACCTCCACAAAAATTCATAGCTTTGAATGCCTTACCAGGACGAATGCAAAATATTAAACCTACATATTAAGAAAACTAAAGAGGAAAAATGAGTGAAACAGCAAGGAACAACCACAGCTTGGCTCTTAGGGGAGAACGCTGAGAGGGAGAGCGCGAGCCCAGGTGAGTAACTGAGAATGCAGAGGTCAATCTGAACGTACACAGCAGATACTTCCGGGGACAGTGCTGTGGTAACAGGCCTGAAAACTAAAGCCAACTCCACGTCAAAATTCATTAGAAACTCCTGTAACCACCAAGACGGTTCTTCAAACAGAGCAGCCGCTGGGCCCGTGTAGCATCTTCCAGCACTAAGGAGTCAATGAGCGAAGACGCCAAAAACCCACCCTGCGGAGGCCCATTCGCTCAGCACCGAAACTCAGCACAGTTCTGCCTGAACTCTGGACAGGGCTTTTCAAAGAACTTGAGGCTTAAGGCAAAGGAACAAAGAGCAGCTCTGGCAACGGAAGAAAAATGGTCTGTGCAGGGGTGCAGATGGGGGCCTAAGACTTGCTACAAAGCAGTGTTCCGAGCCTCTGCTGCCACTCTGGGCCAGCTAATTCTTCCCCTGGGGCCACGGCGCGAAATGTGAGTGGGGCAGCGGTACCCCGCCTCTGCCCACAAGATCGTGTGGCACTGCTCACCCAGTCTCAACAAAACGGTCTGCAGACAAGGGCGAATGTCCCTAGCTAGGAACTGCTGCTGCTGCTGCAAGCCCTTCACCCCTCTCAGCCCTGCAAGCAGAAAGCCAGGCCTGGCCGCCGTGAGGGGGGGCTGCTCTGCTCACGCGGGAGAGCCGCTGGCCCAAAGCAGCCCTCACGGAGAGATGTGAGAATGCCCACACCAGCGCTGCTTTTAATAAAAAAGATCTGAGAAACTCCGAACACATACATCACAGCGAACGCGCAACGCTGTATTTGCTCAGGGCAAACGAGGCTGGACATCAAGTGTGAGCTGACCGTTCACGGGCGCTTAGCAAGATGCCTGCCTGCGAGTGCACGGTGCGTGCACAAACCCGTACTGCTGCTCCACAGCTGTAACACTTGCAAAGCACACCACGTACCATTCTGGGGTGTGCGCGCGTGAAGGGGCCTGGGGTGGGTTGGTGAAATCTCGTTTCTCCAGCTGGGGGCACGTGGGTGTTAATCACTTTTGCCTTCCTGCATGTCTGGAATATCGTAACACTCTGAAGATCTGAAGCAAACGTTAACGCGTTAAGTCTGGAAATGTGGGTGTGTTAGACTAACATTAGTTCATTTTGTAATATTTAAAATACTTTCTAATTAAACAAAACCATTAATAGATGACTAATTCTTGAAGTTCTAAATAAAACTCTCATGGGCAGATATGTTACATCCAGATGAAGTCTGAAGCCAGCAGCTGTATCTGAAGTCATCTTTGCATTCCAGAATGTCTCTGTGAACCTCAGCGTAGGCGCAATCGGCCAAGACCCAGCCTCGAACTGTGGGATTACACAGCTACAAAGCCAGGTACAGAACACGACCTCTCCACCGCGCCCAGGTGATCAGGACACCCTGACCCTCGGCCCAGATGAAAGCAGCACAAGGCTTTCCTGAGAAGTCTGGGGTCCCACAGAGCAGCTCGGCCTGGGCCAGGCCTTACAGCTCCCTGTAGCCCACTCTCCGGCCCACTGGCTCCCGACATCCAGTGGCTACAGATGGGCATCTCCCTTGCCTCTGGTCATTTCGGAGTAAGACTTTCCATGGCCTTGTCTTAATTAAAAAAATGAGGGCTTGAAAATGAGGGAAAAAACCCTTAGGCTTCTATTTCAGGTGTAGTGGAATGAGTCCAAACCACCATGTTCACTGTAGAGATTTTTAACTTTGATTGAGTCTTCTAAATTACACTCCCCGTTTTCACCTTGGGAGGAAGATGCTTCTTTGGGGGGGGGGCGGCCGCCAGGCTGCGCAGGCCGAGCGGTAAGCTCTCGCTGAGGCGGAAAGCTGCAAATCCCAAGGCCTGAAGGGTTCTTCGTCAGTGCTTTAAAACCACATACTGGCAACATGGGCCTGGCTCTGCTGTTTTTTTTTACCCTTAAAAGGGCCCAGCACTTTCTTGAAGAAAATTATTTTTGAGATGCTCGAAACCACCAAGACCCAACCACTTACTACTGAGCTGACAGCTATCTAGCAAGCTCTCCACATGCTGCTGGCCGCCGCGGCCTGGGGACGCGGCTCTGGAGGTGTGCGGGGAGACCATGTCACCCGCCGGCCCTGCCAGCTGGGAGGGAGACTAGGGAGAACAGCCCGCAGCTCTCCGAAACGGGGTCACCCCGTCCACGGTATTTTGTTGTGATAGTGGCCAGGACGGGATGCAGGTGCCGGGCACACACCCTCGTTTCCTCCCCAGGAGCCACGGAGGCTGCGCCGTGCATTTGGGCCCCAGGCTGACGCCGGATGGGTAGACGGGAGGCGAAAGCCGCGCCCAGCCGCCTCTCCCGAGCAGACTGCCCGCGCCCGGCGGCCCTCGCTGGGGCACCAGACGGCTTCCGTCTGTCCCTGGTTATTCTGCCCTTACCTTTGGGTTTCCTCAGCCCTTCGTGGGAGGGGTCATGCCTGACACGGAAGGGACACAGCAAAGCAAGGGATGAACTGGGGTGTGTGGCAAGGGCAGGGCCAGAGGAGGGGCCACATGTGAGTACCAAGACCTGGGCGAGGGGCCGTGCGGCACTAAGCTGCTTAGCACGGCCCCCCACCCCGCAGCCCCCTCCGACTGCCCGAGGCCAAGGGCTGTGTGGGCCGTGAGCACGCGTGCGCGTGGTGGGGCTGGGCAGACGCTGCTGGGGTAGGGGTGCAGCGTCTTTGCTTTTTCCCATTGGTTCGTCCACTTCTCCATCTAGCTGTCCCTCACAGCCCCACTGACAGAGGTAGGAAGCCTCACGGTTCAGCACAGGAACTGATCCAAGCCAGCTGCTCTCCATAGGTTCCGGGCTGCAGGCGGAACCAGCTTTGGGTGGAAAGCGTTAGACCTGCGGGGGCTGTGTCTGTCTGCACGTGTCCTAGGCACCCTTCCCTGTGGGCTGTGGTACAGAGGCGCAGGCAGCACGCACGGTATGAGGTGTGAGTGATCTCGGGAGGGTTTAAGGACTACGCAAAGCTGTGTGGAGGTTACAGGCAACACAGCAGCATTTCCTTTACGAGGCTGGCACAGGCACAGTTTGGTGTCCATGCAGAGGGTCCTAAATCCGGCCCCCGGGATGGTAAGGACAGCTGTGTCTCAGGACAGGCTGTCTCCTGAGCAGGGAGCGGCACCCTGAAAAACCCACTCAATGAGTCTCTTCTTCAGCCACAGCGTGGCACCTCTGCCACTCGGCACATGCTCCAGCCCCTCAAAGAATTTTTAGTAATGCAGGGAAAAACCTTATACAACATTCAGAAAAGTCAGACACAAAACCATACATATACATAGTTGGCTACCAATTACAAACAAACTCACGAGCAAACACTGGGAAGAGCCACACTAAACAGTAATGGGCATTTTACTAGGCTTCAGGAATTGTGAGTATCTTATTTATCTTTTAGTATTTTTTCCAGCTGGGTGTACAGCTTAGTGGTGGAGCACTTGTCTAGCATATGTGAGGCCCTGGGAAGAAATAACAGAGTACATAGATTTTTAAAAATTCTTTCCCAAATTTTGTACAAGAATAATTTATAAATTTACTTATTTATTTGGTTTTTGAGACAGGGTCTGACTACATAGTTCAGGCTGGTCTTGAACTCACTATGTAGCTCAAGGTGGCCCTGAACTTGCAGCGATCCTCCTGCCTCAGCCTCCTAAGTGCTGAGATTACAGGCGTGCTCCACCACACCTGGTTTATTTTAATTTTAAAAAGTTTTTGTTGTTTTTAAGTCTGTAAGTAGAACTTAGAACTAAGGAAAAGGCATAATGAGGGCCAGGCAGACAGGCCCTGGTGCCCACAGTCTGACTTTGAGGTACATGAAGAGCTGGACCTCTCATGGGCTGTGTCCCGCACCGTGCCTGCTCACCTCGCCTCTCTGAGATCTGCAGGTAGCCGGTGGACAGGTACTGCTCCATGTCCTGCTGGAAGGCCTCCTCAAAGAACTTCTGCCGTTCCTTCAGCTTCATCTGCTGGGCATGCTCCATCTCCAGGACCTTCTTCGCATGCTCCGCATCCAGCTCAGCTGTGGGGGGGGGCACAACACTGGCATCAGGGTTTGCACGGCACCTTCATGTGACAGTGTCACACAGATCACAGTGACCCAGGCTCTTCCTATCGAGCCGAGCACCCTCCACGTCCCCCACAGCTTCGCAGGTGCTGCACCCCCACCCCGTCACCCTTCGGACCAGCCTCCCAGTGACTCTTGGGCTAACTCTAGCGGGATGTGTTACTCCACTCTCAGGTTTCTACGGCCCTGTGCTCCTCTTTGTAGCTAATACGTGAGACCCAAGGGGAGCCTCAGAGTTCCTGGAGAGCCGTGACCGAGGTTCAGGGCCTGGCACACTGTAAGCTCTCAACAAAAACGAAGTATGTGCGTAATAGGAATGGGACAATGTCCAGCCTTACAGGGGAAGAAAACGGACACCAGCACAAGGTGAACTTCCAGGAGCTACACGCCCATCACAAGATGAGCTCTGGGAGACTCTGCTCAGGAGGGAGCCAGGAGGCGCAGGGTTCCTGGAGAAGGAAGGAGAGCTGAGGCTTCCAGGGAGCGGCGCGTGTGTAACAGGGACAGAGTCTCGGTTCCCAGAACCAAGAGAGTGCTGAGGTAAGTGGTGGTGAGCGCTGCCCAGCCTTATAAACGTATCTAGTACCCTAGTGAAATCTAGTATCTAGATTTCACAATGAGGGAGACAATGACTTTATGCTGTGTATATTTTACCACAGTGAAAAAATCAGAAAGAAAAGTTAAACATGTAACCATTGTGGAATATTAGAAAGTGCTGAACAATTTTGCTTTGCTTTTTATCAACCATGTAACCTGGGTAGTAAGTCAATTAATCTTTGTCATCTAAAAATTTTGGAGAGAAATACTAACTCAGTATTGATGTGAAGCCCCTATGAAATAGGATGAAAGAACTCTAGAATGAAAGAGCAGTTGGCCTTTCCAGTGTCACTGGGCACGACTTACTCAAGAGCCCTTTCCCCATGCCTCTGCAGAGCCCCAGCGCGCATGTCCTCAGGGCATGAGCGAGGGCCAAGAACTGATGCTCCCCCCGTGGGACAAGGGGGGTTTCTAGATGTGCTTGTAGCCCTTACGTCCTCTGACCTTCCCATGGGCCGTGGGCAGAACCCTAAGGCAGCCCCAGCCCTCTGCTCTGGGTGTGCCCACCCTGCATAACCCTGGGACAGTGACTGGGACAGCTAGCCCATGTCTCCGTAATGCTCTATCAGCAGAGCTGAATTCAAAGGGTGAATCTGGCCCACCAGGCTTTCTCACAGGACAGTGCTTTCCCGGGGAAAGACACGAAGTGTAAAAGGGACCTGACAGAGGCGTGGCAGGTAACGTGGAAGCCGAGCATCCCCAGTGGACTGGTATCAGTACCACCACTGCAGGGGCCTGGAACCCTGGCAAAACCTCCCATGAGCCTGTGAGCAGACCAGGCTCCAGGGCCTCCAGAAAGACAGCCCTGGGCTCTGACCCAGCCCGTGAGTGGATACATCTTCCGGGCTTTAAACTGCTGACCCCTTGGCAATCTGGTCCACGGCAGTATGGGCCGACTGCCTGACTCTGGCTGACTGAAGGATCTAGAAAGGACAACCCCAGCTCCCTAAGCAGACGCTGCAGAGCACCTGCTCTGTGGCAGGTGCTGTGCTCAGCTAACAGGAGGGCGGGCTGCTGCCCAGCCAGGTCTCTAGCTGTCTCTGGGGTGAACAGCGTCCTGAGTACAAGCTGCCCAACGCCCGCTCCCACCGCTTCATGTCTGAGTGACAGCACCTTCCAGATGTGATCAAGTGATTTTTAATAAGTCAGATTTTACCGTGCATAGCCCAACTGGCTCTTGGTGATCTACCTTCGCCTCCCGCCCCCTCTAATTCCCATCACCACAGCTCCTAGTACAACAGGATCTTCTTAGTAGGACAGACCTTAAAACACAGCGAAGGAGTTTATTTCTCTTCAGTGACTCACAGTGTCTCATACTTAATACATCGGGTTTTCTTTTCATCCTCAAATCTGTGCACATGCAAGAGGCGCAAACTAATGTTAGCCAAAGCAACACAGACAGGAAAGTAGCTTCCCAACTGCATATAACTGCATGCGTGTTTCTCTGCATTCTCCTCGTACTGTTAGGACTCTCGTGTGTCCCTCACGTCTTGCGTCATCCTCCACTTCACACCTGCACTTACAGGAAGCCGTCTGACACAGCAGACAGCGCACAGATCTGGAGTCAGTCCCAAGCAAGGTGCCATCTCGTCAGCAGATGCTTCTGGGCCTTCTGCTACCTCTGCTCTGTCCGACAGCAGCGGAAGACGGCCAGAACCCACAGTCCCCCTCAAGCCAACCCTGGCCGGAGGAGCTTCTGAATCCTGGGGAGTCTCCAAGCCAGCACAGCTCTGAAGTTCTGGGAAGTCAGCTGGCGCTCAGCCAATGGGTGACAGGAGTCCCTGTGCCCCAGCCTGTGCCGTCCCCTCGGTCAGGGTCCCTCTGTCAGCCTGCGCGTCCCCAGCTGCCACCAGACGCAGGGAGCACTTGCCGTTTCAGAGAGCCCCATCGCAGGATCTCGCTACCAGTACAGAGCTGCCGTCCCCTCCGTACAAGTGAGATTTGGTGAGGGAGGCTGTTGCAGGAGTGAGGGATGCAGCATGGGCCAGCAGCTGGCCTACTGGCACTATTTCCCCAAAAGGGAGCGACAGGACAAGATCCAGAGCCGGTGCGGCAGTGGAGCCGCCCTGCTGCCCGCCGACAGGGACGCCTGGTGAGCGCCAGTGCGCGGCGGGAGCTCAGGTGGTGCTCGTGTGGAAGTGGCCTGGAGAGGCGGCTTCTCATTTGGTTCACTCCGCTGTCAACGCCTCTGTCCAAATGCTGCATGGCTGCCAGTGCACTAGCTAAGTCAGCCCTGACCCATTCAGTGTGCTTCGGCTGCTTCACAGTTCGATTACTTTGCTTTTAAACAATAATTTCAGGATAAGCAGCTCAAAACCAAAGACAAACATAGAAATCAGCAAAAGAGTTTTAATTACAGAATATCTTATTTTACATGAATTAAGATTTCCTATATATAGCCCGAAAATATTTTACTTTTCTCAAGACTGCTGTTAAGTCTGATTACCTCATGGTTCTGAATTATTGGTCCCATAGATTCTTATCTTAATGTTTTTCTACATTGGGATGAAGTCCCATCATGCCTTAATCTTCCATGGGTGGGGATGGTTTGGATTAAGGAATTTAAAATGACTTTCAAAAAAAAAAAAAACAACAAAATATCACTGTTTAAAGTTTTAACACACGTTGCGCCCCAGTTATGTGGAATCTCTCCAACTCCCCCATGCTGGCTCACACTTCATCTCAGAGCTCTCCACGGCCGCCTTGGCGCCGACTGCTCGCTAAGCAGGCTTTCTGAGCACGGAGCCCTGTTACGCTGCACCGTGCGTCCGGGGGACGATGGAAAAGCACACGGCAAGCGTGTAAAAGTAACTGCTGCTCAGAAGCCAAGAGATCCCCCTCAGCTGTGTGACTGAGGAGGATGCTCTAGCTGCGCCCCGTGTCCTGAAATTGTCCTTGGGGCCTATATAAAAGAACAACCAAATCTAGGAGCTATGAGAAGAGGACATATGAAGGGAAAATGTCATATTTAAAGGTTTACTAACGTTTGACTCATAGAGTGATTAGTGAAAAGTCTAAATTTTGTACAAGGAAAAACAACATATTGTTCACACATGAAGATGTTTCTTATTATCCTGGGGAAAGCCAGACAAACACAAAGATTTAAAGAACTTTAACAAATGGCCTTAAGGAAAAACAAAACAAAACACCCCAAAAAAGACATCGTAGTATTTCCATTAGGAAGTAGCAGTGATCATTTCATTCCTTTATCAACCCAGAACTATGTCTCTTTTTACTTGAACTCCAGACCACTGCTCAAGTTTTATCTGACTGCGGCTTCTACTTTAGATACCATCATCAATCTCACACAGTTACTCAAAACAACAAAGATTCCATTGCCAGCACAGATGCTATTATGAAGTCTCTACTGAATGTTTTGATGGGGCATAAGGGTGGCACAAAATACATGACATCTACCAAAATAAAATCCACCATGGTCATTTAAGGAAAAACCACCTATTCTGTGACTAACCCTTTGCACAGCGCTGATGAGTGGGAAGAGGCCATAGGGTAAGGACGATGCCCCGTCCCCGCAGGGCTGGTGGCGGGGATGCGCCAAGAAAGCCAGGCTTTCTGTTCAAAGAGTTAATGAAAATATCTTCAATCTAAAATATAAAATGAGAACATTCAACTAAATATGGGTTGAGAAAAATTATGATAATCTCTATATTAAAGATTGAGAACATTTTTCATTCATGAGAAATAAGGACAAACTTTAAAATCTGTAATTTGAATAGTCAGAATCTGATGTTGTTACACTGAATTAGGGAATATGAATTCTGCAAAATCCAAATCCATGTCACATGATCAAAGGAGAATTGTGAAATCTCTGAAAATTTCTAAACACAAATAAATATTCCAAAGTGTTTTGAACAAAAACTTGACTACTAAAATAACAACAAATTCTGTAACAATTTAAAAGGTGAACCCTATAAATTTTTTCATGCTTCTGGTGATTAAATAGTTTTTTAATATATGAACAATACATGTACATTGTGGAAAACTTTTAACCATAAAAAAGTACAAATAATACAATGAAAATCCCTTTGAAATCACCATAAATAGATGACCACCACTAGCATTTCCGTGTATACCCTTGAGGGTTTAGTTTTTTCAATTAGGTTGAACCACACCAAATTGTAATATTCCCATTTTCGGAGCTTTTTATTTTGAATTAATTATAGGTTTAGAGCATGTTTTTTAAAAACTACATCCCAGGCTTGTAGCTTTGTGGTAGAACCCACAAACAAAATAAAAACCCAACACCTGGAACCTTCCCCAAGGCTAACATCTTACAATTATGGCATTGATATCAAAACCAAGAAACCAACCTAAGCACAGTCCGCAGCACTCACTCAGCGTCCCAAGTCACACAGGGACACGCATGCGCGCGCTTCCGCGCGCCCACGGCTCTGCGCAGTCTCATCCTAGGCGCAGCCTTGCACGGCCACCATCGTCCCAACGCCCGTCTGGACCATCTCAGACTTCCCCATCCTACCCTTTAGAATCACACCCTTCACCCCCAAGCATCCATCTGCCGGCCAGACCCACAACGATACTATTTCGTCAGCGTTACATAAATATTAGCACGCAGCGCGCTATCCTGCGGAGACTGACCTTCTCCACTCGGCATCGTTGCCTTGGGCTCATCCAAGCTCTGCCACAAGCTGAAACCTTGTTCCTTTTTGTTGCTCAGCAGAACGCGTAGTAAAGACGAACCACAGTTTGTTTAGCCAGGAACCCACTGAAGGACATACGGATGGATTCCAACTCTGGGTTATTACCAATAAAACTGCTATGAACGTTTGTACAAGTTCCTGCGTGAAAATAAGTAATTTCCCTGGACAAATGCCAGGAGTGCACTTTGGGTCACATGCAAATTTACTTTTCAGTTCTGAAAGAAATTGCCAAACTATGTTTCAGAGAGGCTCATATATACTACGTGCCTGTCATCATGTACGTGTGACGCAGACTCTGCATCCCCGCTGCATTTGGGATGATGCCTAACCGTCACATGGCGAATGTTTCCTTTCCTTCTTTTCTCAGATGTATGTCTGTTATGAAAAAGGCTCAGCTAAATTGCATCAGAGAAATTGTATTCAGAAACGGAAGACTTATTAGATGACAAAATATACAAGACTTCCTTCTAGTTTTATAAACCAGCTTTTCTGCAGCTTTACCTACGGTAACGTTGTGTTACATATTTCTCCTTAGTTTTCCAAAATAATGCATACTCAACCATTTTCAAAGTTTCTCCAACTTTCCTGCCCCTAATTTCACAAGTGAATACAAACTGTGTCATAAGACCTTCAAATAAAATTTCCCTAAAACTAAGACTTTTATACATGTGTTTTTAAAATACCAATTTTCTGTACTTCTATGGTTTTTAATAGTTTTAACCCTTCACCAGGAACTAGTTTCAGGGCTACAGTGTATCCATGTTAAAGTTCTTGACTCCCAAGTTCACATCCCTGAGTTCCATCCCCAGAACCAAACAAATGAAAAATAGATTCCAAGACAGACGTATTTCATACACCATATTATTTCTGAGATTTCTGCAGTACTCTAGAACCCTTGTCTTCATAACTGGAACTTAGGGGGAAAATCTGTTCATGCTGAAGTTAATACTTTTGGGGAGGTAGCACCGGGGCCTGGTACCTGTTAGGCAAGTGTTCTACCCCTGAGCGACAAGTTTATACATTTTTTACAAGAAACTTTAGTGGCTTTTATACAACTGCACCCTCCTTGCAAAACACACACACACACACACACACACGCACGCACGCACACGCACGCACACGCATGCACGCGCGCACACGCGCCCATCTTATATGCATTTATCATGTACCAAATAGTTCTTTCCTTTATCTGCAACTAATAAAGGATGACCCTTACCTAAAATACAGCAGTTTAAAATGACGGCGAGTTCCTGCAGTCAGAGCGAATGCCTTTACACCACAAAGACGGCACCGCGCTTCTGAATTCTCTGCCAGGTTCGGTGCTTAAAGGCGGCTGCTGGAAGTGCTGCTTCCTAAGCCCAGGCAACAGGAAACACTACTCTAGCATCTAAGCTTCCGGAGCACCTTTGACATTTCTGTCAGTCACTCTAAGGAAATGACCACTCTCTTGAGTACAGCAAAATCT
Source organism: Dinomys branickii (assembly GCA_004027595.1). Taxonomy (NCBI): domain Eukaryota; kingdom Metazoa; phylum Chordata; class Mammalia; order Rodentia; family Dinomyidae; genus Dinomys; species Dinomys branickii. The sequence continues at coordinate 25,418 of PVLD010021610.1, forward strand.
GCACAGCAGAAACAATGAGGAGCACAGGAAGCCGGCAGGCCCAGGGCGCCTCAACTCCCCCGGCAGGTCCTGCAGCTCCGAGACTCTCCTGTGCCGCAGGGCGGAGCTCTAGTTCCTCACACCTCGGAATGGGGAGGCCCTGGTTTCCTCCCACCAAGGGGCTGCCTGGAGCTCACCTCCAGTTCTTAAATGCTCAGACTCTTTATTTACGTTTGACCAGGAAAATGTAATCTCAAATCCTGTCTATTTTTTAGTGAAATTATAAGAATATCAGATTAGCATTAAGAAATCTAGGGCCTTTTGAATTAGTGTGACATTTCAAGAAAATTACATTTAACTACAAACAAAAACCTCAAAGGTATTGCAGTTGTCTATCTGTGTTTTCTGCTTAGAAAACGACGACAACGAAGGGCTGGGGCTGTAGCTCAGCGCTAAAGCTGCGCTGAGCGGGACGAGGCTCACTCATCAGTAACCGCTCCCCCCACCCCGACAATTAGGACTACAGAGCTTAGGGTGAGTGGGTAAGTGAGAAGGCACTCAATCTACAGCAGAGGCTTTCTGAGTCAGTACCTTGTTCAAAATGCCCAGGTTCCAACTGGGAGATTAACAGCAGGGATTGAGGCTTGCAGTGAGGACAGGCGACTTCAAAGCTTCTGCGCTTTCTGCAGAGGATCAACACACACCCAAGGGTAAAGTGAGCCATTGAAGTTGTTTTTAGACAGGGTCTTGTTACGTAGCCCAGGCTGGTCTTGAACTCATGGTGACCCTCCTGCCTCTGCCTCCCAAGCGCTGGGATTACAGGTGTGTGCCACCATGCCCAATTTAAAGTGAGTCACTATATTTTTAAACAATATATAAGAACTCTAAGAGTAATATATGAAGAGTATATTATAGCTGGGCGCAGTGATACTCGCTTGTAATTCTAGCTTCTCAGGAGACAAGGGCAGGAGGATCACGAGTTTGAAGTCAGCCGGGAGAATTTAGTGAGACCCTGTCTCAAAATAAAGAAGGGCTGCTGACACAGATCAGGGGTAGGTAAAGTGCCCCTGGGTTCGATCACCAGTATTGCCCCAAAAGAGGGTGTCACGTTATCCCATTCTTGGTCTGATACACATAAATATGCACATATACATATAATGCACATATATGTACACATGCATATATACTCTGGTAAGGCTTAAAAACCTCCAGGCTAGAAGCTTTATATTATAGACATTTAGATAACAGCTCAATTTCCTAGAATATTTAAGCCGTATCTGACACATCCCTGAATTTCTCCTACAGTATTAGTAATATCTAATCATGGAGTCATTAGGAATGATTTGTAGGATGGGGGGTCAGCTCAGAAGTAAGGCACTTACCTAATACGAATGAGGCCCTAGGCCTAATCCTTAGTCACAGACACACACGACCCCACACCCACCCACATACACACACACACAAATACCAAAACAAAAAAGAATCATTTCTGGAAAAAAGATGTAGACCACCCCAGTTTCAAATTCAAAAATACACTTTATCACTTCATGGAAGACTTTAAAAAGTGTAAACCCATTGTATGCGTCCATGAGTGAAATGAGCTATTGAAGTGTTCCCGCCCAAAGACATCAGTCAGTGATTGTCCACGGCTGATGGCCTCCATCAGCAGGAGGCCTGGGGCAGCCAGCGACTGCCAACTGCCGGATCCCACTGCCAAAGACTACCTTTCTCTCCTGATGCTGCCAGGCGGAGCGGGACTCTTACTGCTCTAGGTGAAAAACAACTGTGCATCCACTTTGGTCACGTTTTCACTTGGTATAAATATTTATCCAGCAGAAAAAATAAGGTGGGGAAGCTGGCACCATCCAGGAAAATGACAGCGGTGTCATCTGAGCTCTTAAGCACAATTTAAAATTATCTAAAAAGGAAAAGTTCCAGCAGCCACCAAGCTCCGTGATCATAAATGCACTGCCAGTGTTACTGTCACCAAGGGAAGAGTCGCTCTGCCCCATTCTGGGGCATCTATCATCCCTCTCGTGCTAGGGCCTGATGGCTTCCACACCGCAGGGGTTCAAAACCCTTGAGACCAGATCTGTGCTTCATCCTCAACTCCAGATTTAGTAGGGCAGGGGCTGGCACCCATCCCCTCCATTTGCAGAGATAACATAAAGAAGTTTTCGACCCATCTCCAGTCAGACATCATGTACCATAAAATTATAGTTGTAGCTAAACCTAATTGACAAAAACTGGCCAATAAAAGTTTTAAAGAGAACATTACAGGAAAATGGATAGATCTTGAGATCATAATGTTACATGAAAAAGGTCTAGAAAGTTTAACACTGTGTGGCTTCTCTTACATGAGAAGCCAAAAATATTAATGAAGAATAAAATATACAGTAGAAACAGTGACAGGTGTTTTTTGGGGCTGGGAAAGGGGAGAAGGGGTGGGGCAGAGGGATCCAAGGTGAGCAAGATGTGACAGCTGACGCACAAATTCCCTAAAGCAGGCACAACTACTATGCAGTCCAACCACAAGCCAATAAAAAAAATAAGATATAGAGGACAGGTAACAGGTGCCAGGCGAGGCAAAAACATGTGACCCCCACACCTCAACACATGCTAATGTGGTATGAGGCATCAATAAAATGAACTTGATTTGAAATTATATGTACTGCGAAAATTAACACAAGAAATCATTAAATATCAAAGTCTGGTGGAGGGAGTGAAATTATTCCAAACTTTCAGAGATCATGGAGTACAGAAAACGAGACAATCTGCCTAATGGGATTTCCTAGTAATTCTGAGATCACAGCTTAATCACATTCTAAGATTATTATATTCTAAAGGGGAACCTAACCGTAACAGGTATTCAAATACTTCCCCAAACAATTTAAACATTACACAGAACAGAGATGGGATCCTGAAATACAGTATCCACAAAATGGTTTCATCATATGTTGAACTAATATAAAAAAAGACATATCAGAAATAAACGAAGGGCTAGGGATATGGCTCAGTGGTAGAGTGCCTGCCTAGCATGCACAAGGCCCTGAGTTCAATCCCCAGTACCACAATAAAGCAAAAAAAAAAAAAAAAAAACAACAACAACAAAAAAAAAACTCAAAGAAATAAATGAAGAAATAATTTCAAGGTAAATGCTACTGTAAAAACTAGTTGACCATTTAAAAAACTATCTGAGAGGCATACACGCTGAATTAGTAGAAAAATGAAGTAAGGAAAAACTAAGAGAAAATAAATTAAAATTTTAAAGTTGCCAAGTCAGAGATCTTATACACTACTAAAGAACTTATTACAAATTAATCAGTTTTATGTAACATAAAGAATATTCCTTCTGAGCATTTAAAAGTACAATAAAAAGGCAAGCGCAGATTAAGGGAAACTGTGGCCACAAGTGGCAAATACCTCGTGTCACTACCTCAGGGGAAAACGAAACAAAAGTGGCAGACGGAAGTTATCCTTCTCAGCAGGGTGAAAGGGACGATTCACGGTGAAGATGTGCAGCCCTTTATGTTATCAAAGCTAAGGTAACATTTTGGGCCAACTACACAGCGGTTAGCAGACAAGTCACACTAGCAGTATCATTAGCATTATCATTATAAATGAGAGCAGAAACTGTTATGTAAGACTTTTAGAAAACAATCTGACAATTCACATCAAAACCCATAAAATAGTGATATTTTTTCACCTAGTGATTTCTGCAGCCATAGCCCAAGGACATAATCCTAAGAGCCTTAGCCTTAATGAAGCTCATTTCTGTATTAAATTCCATGCGTATTTGATGAAATACCAGGCAGCCATTATTATACGGTTACAGGTACCATCTACCTCATGGACCTTATTATAGTTAAGGTACTTACAAGTTATTAAGTGAAAGAGTAAGGACAGGTAGAAGCCGTCCCATGAAAAGGGCCTGGGAAGCACTCATGAGAAAATACTGTACTGCCACTGACCAGTGGGGGGCGCTGCTTGCCCTCCATGGCCTAACCTGTAATTTTCTTATGCAGCTTTTAAAAGTTCCCATAAGCATAATGTTCTACCAAACCTCAATAGTTACATTAAATATTTATTTTGTCATATCCAACTAATATTTCAATGTTCTCTTGTGAGGTTATAAAATTAAATAGTTCTTTTTTTAAAAATTCCATGAATACATTCGCTATTCATTTTTGCCTACTATAACTTATGCTTTAATTTACTCAATGCATTAAAAATACATTTACTGTGGACTGGGATGATTCATACTGACTGTCTACCTGACCAGCCTGAGAGCTGTCCATGTCCGTGCTGGTCAGGGGAACGGAGAGGGCCTCTGGGGCCACACCTGGTCCTGGTCCTGGTCCTTCCCTGCAGATCCCTCCCCTGCTCTCTGCCAGGGGCTGAGCAGCCCTCTCACTGCAGTCCTCTGCCACGAAGTTTCCGCCTTGCAGACACGCAGACTGCAGCCTCTGAAACCGTGAGCCCATATAAACCCTCCTTGAAGGTGGGGGTGGGGAGGGGGTGCTTTAAGGGGGGGTGGACCGCCTCCACACAGACCTCCCCTCCTGGGGCCCATTTACAGCCTGCGCTGGGCTGTGTTATCTTTGTACCCCGCATTTTATACTCAGCTGCTCACCAAGACCAAGACCTGTGAAAAGTTTTAACAAGTTCCTTTCAACTCTTCAGAGCCGGGATTCAGTGTTTGAGGTTGAACGTCTCTCACAGACATTAGCATTTAAATAGGACCCTGGCGAATCCCAGGACCTTTAAAGCTTAAGGAAGACAGCCACAGCAAAGAACTGCTTCTTATCAGTCAGGGCGAGGGCGCTGCCTGCACGCGACCGGGGCCACATGCTCCTGGGGCCAGCACCTGACCTGCCAACTCCTCTTCCACTTCAAGGGCTGCTGCCATGCAAAACTCAAAGAACCAAGGACTTACACACCACATGTGTTGCCAGGTCCCCCAGGGAGCTACAGGAAGTCAAAGTCCTGTTTCGGACTTCACCCTAGTCTGACAATTCTCAACATTAGAATAAATCGGTGCTAGATTTTTGGGATGTTCTCATTGGAAAACATAAACATCCAAAGCCATCATCTTTAGAGATGTTTTCACTCATACTACCAAATGAAGTAGCCCAGTAACTCTATTCTAGGACAAGAGCTTTCAAACCTCTTTCTCAAGTTTGAAAGTAGATATACTTATTTTGGCAATTCACTGAGAAAACATATGAAAACAAAAATAGCACTTTACGTAGCTTTGAGTTTGACTTCCCACATTTATATACAAATCAACCAGAAGATTACATATATCTGCAATAGAAAGTATCGGATGATGGGAAGATGGCGACCAGGTGAGCAGCAAGGGAGCGATCCTCCTTAATAAACACCACCAGCTCGAGACAGACTTGGTGAGCGTGAACGCCGGAACCTCGGCTGGGAAGTTCAAACTGGGCGTATTTCTCTGAGATGCTGGGGGAGATGTGGTAGGGCGGACAAGGCTGCCGGGGCGAGACGTGGGAAAGCCCCAGACGCTGGGAGCCAGGGACGATCTGCGCGGGGAGGAAGCTTGGCTCGGTCCAAGCGCCGTGGGAGTGCAGCCGGCTCGGTCCCTCCCGCCTCCCGAGCCGGTGCAGCCCTCCGGCGACTCCCGACAGAGAT
>PVLD010021611.1:0-31084 GCA_004027595.1 Dinomys branickii
CTCTCTCTCCCCCTCCCTCCCTTCCTTCCTCCCTTCCTTCGTTTCTTTTTTTGGTACTGGAAATCAAACTCATGACCTCACACTTGCCAGGTAGGTGCTTGTGCCGCTGAGCTCTAATCCTGGCCCTATAATGACACTTTAAAGCTTCTTGTAACTGCAGACTTTCAACTTGTTCTCTCATCCAAAGGATGGAGGTTTTTAAAATGCTCCCTTGAGTGTGCAACTTTATTTTAATTTTTCACTGAATTTTCCCGTTATCATCAGCAGTTTTCAGCCCATTGTCTACAAAGTGAGCAGTCAGTCGTGATAGAGCAGAGCCAATACCTGCCTGTACTGGCCATGGAAAGCACTCGGAGGTTGTCCCCACTATACTTAATCTAAGCATCCTCTTGGTCTGATTGGCAAGTCCTTTAACTAGGTCTCTGCCGAGAAAAAACCACATGAATGACACCAAGCCCCGTTAGAGTGACTGGAGGCCGAACTCCAGGGTCCTTCCCATGACCTCTACTGTGGAGTCATTAGAAGGATGCTCAGGCACGGTACAGTGGGCTAAGTGACAACCAGCACATGAGAACACATTTTGTTGCCACTCTGTCTTCCCTGTTAACAGTACATGAGGATCATAAACACATATGTTCCCTGTCATATATCTATGACCTTTCCTCATTGTCTTTTTTTTTTTTTTTTGAGGCAGGGTCTCTCTATACAGTTCAGGGGGTCTTGAGCTCTTTGAAGCCCAGGCTGATCTTGAACTCTCAATGATTCTCCTGCCTCAGCCTCCCAAGTGCTGGGATTACAGACGTGCACCACCATGCCCAACAGAAGTTTATTCCAGTTTTTTGGTGGTACTGGGAATTGAACTCATGGCCTCATGCTTGCAAGGCAAGTGCTGTGCCACTGAGCTATATCACCAGCCCCTTATGACCTTGTAAGACTACTTTGACATTTCCTCCATCTACCTGCTGCAGACACCCAGTCTGCAGCTGTCCAACACAAAAAGGTAGGGCTAGTTCTGTAAAGTGTGTTGTATGGGCCCAGTTTTGTCAGTGACAATGAATCTGAGGGTTGGAGGACTGAGGCCTCTACCTGACCATGTAACATTAGACAAGGATCCCGAGGACATGATACAGTCGGGAGAGCCTGAAAAGGAAATCTCATGCCAACCTCGATCCTTTCCCAAAAGGAATCCCAGGGGGTGCAATCTACAAAGGAATAATTAAACTTGCATATAACCTGTCCATGGTATGGATCCTTGCGAGTCTGCCAAGGGCCCAAATCACTTTCCTCAAAATGAGGGGTGTGAGCATCTGGAAAACAGATAGGAATGTTAGGTTTAAAATCTTTTACCATATTATCAGCTGAGGGAATAGAATGTAAGGTTAATGAGGCAACTGGGTGTGGTAGCACACACATGTAATCCCAGCACTTGGGAGGCTGAGGCAGGAGGATCCTTGCAAGTTTGAGACTAGCCTGGGCTACAAAGTGAGCTCAAGGCCAGCCTGCACTGCATAGTGAGACCCTGCCTCAAAAAAAAAAAAAAAAAAAGGTTAATAAGGCAACTTGCCCTTTAGACAATTGTACTTTCCAAGTCTGATCCACAGCTGACATATAAGGGCCAGAATCATGCTGTAGATGGGTAACATAAAGGTGGACACACAAAATGAGTTGTAACACTAAGCTTAGTCTGTTGTAGCAAATGCATCAAAATGTATGGGCCAGGTAGGACATACAGTGTTACTGCTCTCTAGAATGTCCATCCATGGAAGGGGTCCAAGCAAGGCTGGATCAGGTATGTAGGCCCTGTACTCTTCTCCCTGAACCACAGGAATACATGCTTGTCGCTGCTAGGAGAGCAAGCCTTGCAAGGAAAAGATGTTCAGGTGATTGAACCAAACCCTGGCGGTTCACTAGGTGGTGGCCTCATGAGCGGCCTGCTGCAGCCTTCCCAGGACAGTGGACCCGGCGCTATCAGGTTCACTGCCTCAGGTCTCAGCAGAGGGCTTGATGTGCTGTGCAGGTGAGATTCTGGCCTCTGAATGGTTCTGATGGTCATAATGTCTCTAGGTCTTCTATGGAAATACAAGCAAATCCTCGGCCCCAATTTAAAACTTACGCTGGACCATTCCAAACACCTGTTTGGAGGTCACACCCACCAGGATGTAGAAAAGTTAAAACATGTAGCAAAGTTTTGATCCTGTGTTCCCCCTTTCTTTTGTTTAGCTAGTTGATTTTTTTTAGTTTAAAACAAGTGTGCTCAGTGATTGTATGACCTTGGCGATTATGGGGGATCCCTGTAACATGCTTTATATTCCAGTTATCAAAAAAAGTCTGACAGTGTTTACTAATATAAGCAGGACCCAAATCAGATTTTATTGTTTGTGACACTCTTAAGTTAGCAAAGGCTGATACACAATGCTGTATGACATGTCGACTCTGTTTCCCTGAATGACAGGCGGCGTGCATCACATGTGGGCAGGTATCTAAGAAGTGTGAGTCCATTTAGGTGTGTTAAAGGGCCTCTATCAGTAATATTCACTTGCCACAACCGGTCCATTCTAAGACCTCTGGGACTGTCAGTTTGTTGAGGACTAGGCCTAGGAATGAGCTGACAGGTAGGACGTGATGTTATGGTTTGTCCTGTCTGGGCTCTGGTGATTTTAAATTCCTTTTGCAGAGACTTAGAACCCTGAGGGAAAATTTACGGGACTGTCTCGCTTTATCAAAAACAAAGCACATTGACAAGAGCACAACAGACCTGGGAGACCGGAATGGGACCACATGATCAATTCAGAATGCAGCCGTTTTAGCTAACACAGATCCTGGGAATTTAAAACATAGTTGCAATGAAGTGGGCTTGAGATGACCCAGTTGCGGTTGGGGGGGCAGAAAAGCCAAATTCACCAGACGTCAGATGAAATCCTTAACCTTTCCTGCAGAGCACCAATGGCCTTCAATATAAATCCAATTTTAGATCTACTGTGTTTACTTAAAGGCACAATGGTACAAGCACAGCCCTGCAAGTTTTCACCCACACCTTTGCTTTCCTGATATTCATGTCAGCCATCATCCTGCCATCTGGTGACACACAACTCTGAGGGCAGAAGTAACGAAGACAGTCCCCTTCTTTCATGAGGTCTATGCCATATAGATTGACAGGAAGGGGTTCTGTGAACTGTGATGCAATGCCTGTCTGTCCTTCACAGCTGCTGCCAGGGAGTGGCCGTGCACCCTGTGAGACAGACTGCGGGGAGCCTAAGCCTATCAAAGCGGTGCAGGTGGGCCTGGTAGGCCAAGGAGCCAGCCACAATTGGCTACTTACTACAGTGACATCAGCTCCCATACCCATCAATTCAGTAAAAGATTTCCTATTTACCTTAATGGTACAAGTAGGTCTATAAATTGAAATACCTTGGGAAAAATGAAGTTCCTTGCTTATAGGCGCATTTTAAGGGCAGGAGTAGAAATTTCAGTGGGAGTTAAATTTGGCTTTTCTCCCCCCAACAAATCAATGTAAGAAGCTACTGGTCAATCTAATTCTGCACTCTGATTGGTCTGCCAGAACAGGGAAACAAGGGAAGCAAGGATTTGCTGCACTCCCTTCCCAGCACAGAGACTCTTGTTGGCCTGGCTTGTACTGGATATAACTGACTTACCTGGGTCCGAATCATTGGAGTACCAGCTGACTCATCCTTTATTATTGTTACTGGGCCCTTAGTTTGGGCACATGGTTTGTTTTTATGCAAGAGTGTGCTGTTTTTATGAAATTTAGATTTACAATCGTTTGCCCAGTGAAAACCTTTCATGCACTGCACACACATTGTACTGGGTAAATCCACTGAGGGGGGCTGGAGCCTTTATAGGCCTTGGGCAGCAACAGCGAATGTGTCCTGGCTTGCCACAATTAAAACATTTAATTATATCAAACTTACTGGCAAGATGTTGGGACACAGCCTGTGCCATGAGCACATAAGGCTGAGCCGTACATCCAATATTCTGGCAGGCATGAACGTAAGCACACATTTTTTGTACGAAGTGCTGAGGCTAAGGCTTTTCTACATTCTTCACTGGCATTTTTTTTTTTTGTACCAGTAATCGAACTCGGGACCTTGCGCTTGCCAGGCAGGGACTTGTGCCACTGAGCTATATCCCGGCCATTGGTATTCTCCTATGCTAACTGATGTATGAGCATTTTAGCAGTGGTGTTGTGAGAGATTTGCTTATTTATAGCCTCTTGTAATCTTGCTACAAACTAGGTGTAAAAAAAAATAAAAAAAAAAACAAAAAAAAACTGGGTGTAAGTTTCTGTAGGACCCTGGAGTATCTGAGGAAAGGACTTATTAGGAGAACCAGCCTCTGGGACAGAAATCCACGCACCGCATAGAAGCTCTTTACACCGCATGAAAAGAAGGGGTGGGGCCCAGGCCTGAGTGTTGAATCAGGGCCTTGGCCCGCACCAGATAACGTTTCATGCGTTTCACGCGTAATAGCTTTAAGATTCTTGTCCTCCCTATCTTGGTTACTCTGTGTCTGTTCTGATAAGAGTATTTTCAATTGTGACTTAAAATGTTGGAATTGTGCAGGGCACAGACACGTGTGAGCAGACGGGCCACATCACCTGGTACCATCTGAAAACTTTGAATCACGTTATCCGAACAGTCCAGAGTGTAAGGAGCTTGGGGTGCATTTCCTACTACGCTCTGGCTCTGCCTCAGTTCTTTCAAGAGCAAAAAGTTTCAAGATGTCCCCGCCTCACTGCGCCGGGGCTTCTTTGCAGTAGGGGTTGTTCCCGAGCCCACTGGCTGGGCGGGGGGTGGGACGGGACGACGGACTACAGGGAACAGCCTCTGAGGCCTTATCTTCCCAACTGGGTGTGGAGAACAAAGCTGAGTGTGTGAATAAATTGGCAAAGTTTCTCATTTCTTTATAAATATCTCGGGCTAAAGTGAATTAGTCTGATTACCTGTACTTCTTGAACAAGCCCCATTTTTCTCCCGCAGCCCCCTGGGAGGTATGGCAGGGTGGCGATCTGATTCTTTTGCTAGGGTTATGTCAGAGTATTTTTGTCTTTCAATTACCTTATTCATAGGCATTTTGTCAGCACAGTGAGTGTTTTGTTATGGCAACCTGTTGCTGCAGCTAGGATGGGTGGGCCGCCCTCAGTGGGTTATGTGTGGCTACAGTTCCTGGGTGGGTTTTTTTGAGTTTTAGCTACATAAAAGCTGTCACCTATTTTATCCCAAACTCTGAGATGGAGTGTACCAGCTTTGGGAAAACAAGGCTGGGATGTAGCTATCTTATGGAGTAATCCAAGAATTTCTTCAGATGGCACATTAATGTCTCCATCATTTAGCAGGTTTTGTTTTTTTTGAGACAGGGTCTCACTATGGCAGTTTAGATTGGCCTTGAGCTCACTTTGTAGCGCAGGCTAGTCTCGAACTCACAAAGATCCTCCTGCCTCAGCCTCTTGAGTACTGGGATTACAGGTGTGCATCACCATGCCCGGACCATTTAGCAGTTTTATAATCAATAAACTAAACACTTTCTCCAGATAAAGATTGAGATTGCCCCTTTGGGGGGCTGGGGATATAGCTCAGTTGAATAAGCGCTTGCCTGGCAAGTGCAAGGTCCTGAGTTCGATCCCCGGTACCACAAAAAAAAAAAAAGCAGTGAGATTGCCCCTTTGTTACCCATGACGAACAGACTCCTATTTACTTTTTTTTGGTTTTCTGGGAGTTTTTCTGTATTTTTGAGACACTAATGCACGTTGGTAGTCATGGGGAGCCAACGGGTCCTAAGTCCAGCCATGATGGTGGCCATCGGAACAAAGGCTTTGACCCAGGGCCAAACCCGGGGTTCATTCATTTGTGGAGAAAGGAGTGGTTTGAGGATGAGTAGCTGTGAGAGAGGCGGGAAACGTGGGACATACGTGAGTGCCATGAGCTGGGGGTCAGGGAAACTGCCACCTCCAAAGATGACCATTAGCGCCTGAGCTAGACTGATATGCATTGCTCAGAGCCAATTGAAGGGATAAGGAAAAGTCCCAGCCAGCTCTGTACATATCAGTACATGGAAGTAGGGACAGGCTCAGCCACAATGGAGACAAAACTCCTCTTTTAAGGAGAGTGGCCTAGGTGGTCCTCCACACTGCAGAAACGCAAAGACTTGAATAAATGCAGAGGGCTACCGTGGTCTTCACAAAACACCAATTCTCCTTAGATAAATCTGCACACTTAGAGACAAAAACACCTTTGATTTGCGTTGGCAAATATATTTCAGGTAGGTTAGAAGTAGAACCAGAAGCTAGAAGGCAGTGCATACTGTCAGTAGAAAGGACTGCCACTTTTAAGGGGCTAGAGCAAGAACAGCACATAGAAAGACGTGGGAGGGAAATATCTGTATATAAAAGGGACTGAAACGTTAACTAAGAAGTGGTAAGTGAACTGGGTGTGGTGGCACAAGCCTTTTATCCCAGTATTCAGGAGGCTGAGGCAGGAGGACCACAGTCAGTTCACCGCCAGCCTGGCTAGGTAAGCCAGCTCAAGGCCAGACTGAACTGCATAGCAGTGCCTGTCTCAGAAAAAAAAAAAAAAAGTGGAGAGTGGGGAAGCACGGTTATGCGTGGATGTGGAGGGCGGTGAGCTCAGGAATCCAGGGAGCTGGGTGAGGCAGTAGAGACGAGCAGCATGGTGGGAAGACTGGCTGCCCTGGAGCAGATCGATGCTGGCTGGAGTTTCCTTCTGGAGGGAAGAGCCAGACCCGCCCTGAGTCCCCGTAAGCGGGCAGAGCGGGGGTCTTCACGGCCCGCTTCTGGCGGCACTCAAACCACCCGAAGGTCCTGACTGCCTCCTGCGATCGCTGGTCCGGAGGCCAGGCTCTTCCCGGGCCCACAGTCGGTGCCTTCAGGCCTCTGCTGGAGCTCTGTGCTCCGCCCCGCGCCGTCCCTGCTCTCGGTACCTGTAGGGCTGCGCGCCCCGTGATGTATCCGGTAGGGAGGTGAGCAAGGGCATCTCCACTCTCCCTGGGTCGCCCTCCCGCGCTGCCCTGCGGCCGAGGCTGCAGAGCCGGTGCCAGAGGGCGCGGCTCACGGCCAGGCGCGGAGAGAGCTAAGCCGGTGCCAGAGACGCCCCGACTTTGCCCCACCTGACAGAGGACAGGGCACGACTGGAGGTCCCGACCCGACGCACCTCGTTACTGCCCAGGGGAGACTGGCCCTGAGAAGGGCACTTGGAAGTCTACCTCTTGGCAACCGCGCTCCTGCTTCACGAGCTGCCAAGTAAAGCTGTTAGAATCTATTTATGAAAAATCAGGCCGGCCCGGCTGTGTCTGTTGAGAACGGCAAACGGAGCCAGAGGGAGAGTCTCACTCAGTGGACTCGCAGATATTCCCCGCGTGCCCACCGCAGGCCACGCTGAGCTCCGCGCGCTAGGGACGCAGAAACGAGCCAGGAAAGGCGGTGCTCGGCCTCGTGCGGCTTCGTTCTGGTCGCAGCGGTGGCGAGGCAGGTGACATGTGGAGCCCGGACAAGCGGATGGGGCCGCCAGGCAGGGCAGTCAGGGAGGGCTGCCCGAGAAGCTTCCATTTGCGCTGAATTCTGAAAGAAGAGCCAGCCCTGTGCAGAGGGAGGGGCGGGGGATGGTTTGCGCTAAGGGAGAATGGAGAGGTTTAAACGCAGAGAAGACCGATTGCCCCGTGAGCGGGCGCTCCTACTCGAGCGAGGAGGTGGCACGCTGCGGCGCCGGAGACTTTCCGCACCCCTGCGCCGCGGGGCCCAGCGCCTCTTCTGCTGTGACGTCGCCCACTCAGGGCCCTGTGGAGCTCAGCGCCTCAGCGCATGGGAAGGACATTTGAAGAAAGTCTCAAGAGGCTGCTGGAATAAAGTCTGCCTCTAAAGGCCACGCCCAGCGCGCCTCTCAGGTCATTCACTTTCAGGACAAACACACTTTCAAGGCCCGGTGTGGTGGCACATGCCTGTAATCCCAGCACTCTGGAGGCTGAGGCAGGAGGATCACTGCGAGTTGGAGATCAGTCTGGGCTACAAAGTGAGCTCAAGGCCAGCCTGAACTGCATAGCGAGACCCTGTCTCAAAAAGACAAAACAAAACACACAACTTTCAATAATGTCGTGATGTGGTTTCAAGCCCACAGCAGGTTATAAGCCACCAATTCAGAGGGAGAGAGGACAGTCACCCTCTTAAACTGCCAGTTTAATTCTGTGAACCATTTTGCATGGAAAGCACCTTCCTCTGCGACTGAACTCATCCGGTGTCGCGTGAACGCTAGGGGTCCGCCAGACGCATTTAGTTGTGCTTTTGCGCGTGGTGTATACGGTGGGTGCCATGTATGTCTCCCGCACCCAGTATAATAGGTCACTGGTGCGCATCAATAGTCCCATACACAAATTCTGATTCCGCCATTCATAACTGCCCCCATTAGACTGGGAATGATTTAAGGACGTTGCCTTAGTCATCTTTTAATCATTCCATAACCCATGGTCCTACTCCAAGCCCAGGGTAATGACAGTCATGTAGTAGTGCTTGGTAAATGGATTTTTGGGGGAATGTGTGTGTATGGGTTTTTTTGTTCTTGTTTGTCTGTTTTTTGAGACAGGGTCTTGCCATGTAGTTCAGGCTGGCCTTGAACTCACTATGTAGCCCAGGCTGACCTTGAATTTGCAGCAATCCTCCTGCCTCAGCCTCCCAAGGGCTGGGATTACAGGTGACCACCACCATGCCCACTGATAAATGAATTTTAAACTAATAATTGAAAAGGTGATCTTAGGTACTTTTTATTATTATTATTATTTTTAAATCTTAGGTAAATTACCCTCATTGGTCCTCAACTGTCTCATCTGTAGGAGGAAATAATAGCTCTACCTGAAGGACTTGCTTGGAATATTAAAGAAGATAATTTTGCAGAAATAAAAATGTTGAGTGTAACAGAATTTAAAGTATTTTGCTATTGGGGGCTGAATTCAGCCTCCAAGGGTCCAGGGAACCTTGGTCCCTCTGTCTACTACTTGAGTAGCTGCCACTAGGTGGCAACATTTTCTTCAAGCCCAAGAAGACCTTTCAGCATTTACACCTGTGGTCTTCAGGTGGGGGTTGTGGCACAGCCTGGAGCCATGAAGCTTTCCCGAGTGCTCAGTCCTGGAGAGCTTTGGGAAGGTCAGTGTGTTGGTGCTCACCTCCTATGGGTCCTCTCTCCTAAAGCCAACCCACTTGGAAAAGAGCCTGTGTTCACAGTAGCCCTTCTCCAACTTTCCAAAAGAAAGGCACACCCTTTATTCATCTCAAATTTGACTGGATGGCACCATCAAGCGAAAAATATCTACAGAGGCATCAAACATAGGGGAAATCTGCTTCAATGACCAGCAAAGAACCCAGTCCCACCTTCGACTTATATTACATGTGAACCTTGGCTGTAGTTATGGGGTTTTGGACTTACATTGTCATGGTCTAAAAAATTTACGGTACAGCAGAATGGTAAGAATGAGGACTTTTCATCCCCTAAGAATGATCAAAGAAAGCCGGGCATGGTGGTGCACCCCTATAATCCCAGCACTCCGGAGGCTGAGGCAGGAGGATTGTTGCGAGTTCAAAGCCAGCCTGGGCTACTTCAAGGCCAGCCTGGATTGCATATGGAAACCTTGTCTCAAAAATAGACCAAAAGTAAATAAATAAAGAATGAGCAAAGAAAGCATTGATCTTAAGGAAGCAAAGCCCAAGGAGAATCTATTTTTTTCTTAATGCCAAATGTTTTTTCACAGACTTAAATATAATTATTTTCAGCCACTCTCCATACCTATCCCAAGGTCCTAGGGACAGAGATATAGCTCAGCAGCATAAGTGTCTGCCTAGCAAGCATAAGGCTCTGAGTTCGATTCCCAGTACCAAAAAAAAAAAAAGCAAAAACCAAGGTCATGTCACTAGCACAATAGGAAGATGTTGAAATGGCCCTAATGGGGCTGGGGATATAGCTCAGTGGAATAAGCACCTGCCGAGCAAGTGCAGGGTCCTGAGTTTGATCCCCAGTACCGCCAAAAAAAAAAAAAAAAAAAAAAAGAAATGGCCCTAATAGTTGATTACTTCATCTTTAACAATATTTTTGTGGTACTGGGAACCGTACCCAGGGCCTTGGGCATGCTTAATATGTGTTCTACCACTGAGCTCCTTCCACAGCCCTTTTCGTTTTGAGGTTGTCTTCCTGAGTTGCCCAGGGCTGGCCAAGAGTTTGCAGTCTTCCTGCTCCAGGCTGAGGATCAAACCTAGGGCCTTGCCAGGCACATGACTGTAATGCCAGCACTCAGAAGGTTGAGGCAGGAGGATCATTGCAAGTTCAAGGCCAGCCTGGGCTACAAAGTGAGCTCAAGACCAGCCTGAACTGCATAGGAGACTCTGTCTCAAAAAGACAAAAACAAACAAACAAACAAACAAATAAAAACCCAGGGTCTTGCACATGGTAGGCAAACACTATCACTGAGCTGCAAGCCCAGTCTTGGTTGATTTTGCTTTTTTTGAGACAGAGTCTCCCTATGTAGTGCAGGCCGGTCCTGATAGCTTGTTTGGAGGTTCTAGCAAGAGACGCCTTGACTTAGGAAATGGTCCTTCTCTGTGACCTCTCTTCTCTTTGGACCAGTGTGAAGCTTTGGGAAGGACACATATGGAGGGAGGAAGGAGATACCCACCTAGGCAGCCAAATCAGCTGATCAATCTTGGCAATCAATGGGGTAACAGATGTTGCAGCCAGATCACCCTCACATTCTGCAGGCTGGCCTCCAATGCACTGTGTAGCCCAGACTAGCCTGAAACTCTCAGCGACTCTCCTTCCTCAGTTTCCAGAGTGCTAGGATTACAGGTGTGTGCTACCACACCCAGCTAGTTATTATTTTATTTTATTTATTTTACTTTTTTTTCTAGTTATTATTTTAAATGTAACTAAAATGCCGTGAGTTCAAGGCCAGCCTGGGCTACATAGTTCAAGGCCAGCTTGAACTACTAAGAAACTGTCTCAAAAAAAGCAAAAAAATTTTTCTAGGATCATTAAATTTGTCATGACATATGGGCTAAAGCACAGAAAGCTTTTGTATCAGTCTATTTATCTTATTTTATTTAATATTGTCTATTCTACATTAACAAAAATACAATTATATGTGGTTTTTTTGGTAACAGGAATCAGACTCAGGACTTTGCTCTTGCCAGGCAAGCACTTGCACCGCTCAGCTATATCCCCAGCCCCACAATTATGTTACATGCCAGGGTCTTGCTATGCAGTTTGAGCTAGCCTTGAGGTCACTTTGTAACCCAGGCTGGCCTTAAACTTGCAATGATCCTCCTGCCTCAGCCTCCCAAGTGCTGAGATTACACCACCATGCATGGCTTAAGAGTAACATGGAGGGGGCTGGGGATATAGCTCAGTGGAATAAGCGCTTGCCTAGCAAGCGCAGGGTCCTGAGTTCAATCCCCAGTACCGCAAAAAAAAATACAAAACAAAACAAAAGAGTAACATGGAAATATTTTTTCTTGTTTTTTTTATTTTTGGTGTTGCTGTTCTGGGAATCAAACTCAGGACCCTGCACTTCCCAGGCAGGCGCTCGTGCTGCTGAGCTATTTCCCCAGGCCTTATTCTTGCTACTTTTAATCCTTACAATAACCCTTGAAATAGGTGCGATTATTTCCTCCATATGTTTAGGTAATTTATCCATTACCATAAAAGCAAAAAGAAAAAAAAAAGAAGCTATTGTACAAGTCATTGTGGATATCACCAAGACCATGTATTAAATTTTGGACAAGTTATACTTTACATATTCCAGTTGAAAAGGATAAAATATGCTACTCTATCATATTGATTATTTAAATTAAAGTACTTGCAGCCAGGCTGAGGTAGGAAGTAGGAGAATTGTAGGTGCAAGGTCTGCCAGTACAACTGAGTGAGACCCTTTTTTCAAAATAAATATTTTAAAGTAGGGG
This sequence comes from Dinomys branickii, assembly GCA_004027595.1. Lineage (NCBI taxonomy): Eukaryota > Metazoa > Chordata > Mammalia > Rodentia > Dinomyidae > Dinomys > Dinomys branickii. Next base: position 11,966 of record PVLD010021611.1, read on the forward strand.
CGGGGTGGGTGGGGCAGGCCTGCAGGAGGAGCTCTGCACTCCTGGGTTCAAGCCCTAGTCTTGAAAAACAAAGGACCTGAAACCCAGTGAGGGCAAGAATATGACTTGGACCTTGACGCCGTTTGTTTCTGATTAAATCCCCGTGTGGAAGATGCCCTGTACATACCCGGAGGCTGCCACAGCCTTCCCCCTAAGGAGAATAATGCTGAAATATCAGGAACTCTGCACAAACCGCCTTGTCCAACCGCACTTCCGTTCTAGCTCCCACTCTACCTGGTTAACCACGCAAGCCCAAGCCCCTTGCTTATCACATTCTCACGGCTTACTACAATCTAGAACGTGAGTAACTGATGGCAACAGCTCCTCTGGGCCTTCATTTCTTTGAGGGCTCCTACGCCACATAAATCTTCTATTCCATTTTCTTCCCATGCCACATTAACTTAACTCTCAGACCCAGCTGGGAGCATCGGGAGTTTTTCAGCCCTACCATTGCTAGCGACAAGGAGACCCTAAAGGCTGAGGCTGCCCCGCTTGCTCTGGAGCCTGGATGGGATCCTAGGAAACCTGGCCAACACTGGCAGGAGGTAGGAATTCCAATAAAAGACAGCACGCCTGGATCACGTGCTCTCTCTCTCTCTCTAGTTCCCAGCTGAGAGAGAAAAGTAAAACAATTTCCCTTGTCCCGTCCTTTTTGAATTTAGATTGGCAGGAGAAAAACATTGGTAAGAATCAGTTCTTTGGATTGTGACTCTTGTGAATTTGGCTTTCAATCCCAGTTTGGTCAGTGACACACAGCCTTGAGAAACAGCCATTTCCTCATACAGGGAATAATCAAAATATATACAGTGAATGTTTAAATATTAAGTTTATTACAATAAAAGACACAGCGGGCCGGGGTTATAGCTCAGGGGCACAAGTACCTGCCTGCAAGCACAAGGTCCCGAGTTAGATTCCCAGTCCAAAATAAAATAAAGTAAAGGCGTATTACCACTAACATGCTGCAACATACTGCCCCTCACTTCAAGCACACTTATCCCACTGTCCACTTTCTAAAACAGTTCTGGAACAAGTCCTCTTTCATGAGTGTCTTTTTGAGGCATGATTTAAAAAATATGGCATATGCTACTGTCAGGCGCCATCCAACGGAAAGGTGGGTTCACAGAAATACTGCAATGAGTCTTTGTCCACTTTATTCATGGGATCTCACCGTGTGTAACTTCTGGATCTTCCTGAGTCCACATAGCCGTGAAAGGTAAATATTTTGAATCACGGCACGACGTTGAAGCAGTCACAGTCCTGCAACTCCGGGCTCTCACGAAGGACCTCAAGAACCGTGTCAGGAGGGGACAGGGGTGATGGGATAGGTGTGTTCAAAGGAAAGGAGAAGATGGGGGGTGATTAATAGCAGTGTGTCTTTTACTGTAATACTTTTTTTAAAAAGTCTTTTCTGTTTTTGGTACCGGGAGTCAAACTCTTTTTTTTTGGCGGTACTGGGAATTGAACTCAGGACCCTGCGCTTGCTAGGCAGGCGCTTATTCCACTGAGCTATATCCCCAGGCCATTTTTTTTCTTTTTTTTTGTGGTACTGGGGATCGAACTCAAGACCCTGCGCTTGCTAGGCAGGCGCTTATTCCACTGAGATATATCCCCAGCCCCCAGGAGTCAAACTCAGGACCTTGCCCTTGCCAGGCAGGCGCCTGTCCGCTGAGCTGTATCCTTAGCCCTTTTAAAACAACACTCACCACAATTTTGGGTCACACCTCAGATCTGTGTGTGGTTTGTTATAGGAGGAAAGTCATAATAAGATGCTCCCTTCGCCTGCTTTCATGGCTGGGGAGTGCGGCTTTGTGAGCAGAGAGATCTCTGACCTCCGCAGACAGGGGAACGTAGCTGAGTGTGCCAGGAGGCCCGGAATGCGTCCTCTTTGTCTGGTGCTGCCAGTTCTTGGGGGAGGTTGTCTTCTTTGTCTCAAGCTTCCCTGCTTTGTTACAAGGTCTTTACTTTCTTGGGCTCCCTTGGGAAATCTTTGGGGTGTGGCTGTTGTGGTATGCTCAGTGGCACAGCCCCCGGCAAGCATGAGGTCAGTGAGTCTGATTCCTGGTACCAAAAAACAACCACCACCAAACAAAAATCCCTGAGTCATTGTTAAATGTGTGTTTAGTAAGCTTTTTTTTTTTTTTTTGGTCTTTTGGAGACAGAGTCTCCCTATGCAGTTCAAGCTGGCCTTGAGCTCACTTTGTAGCCCAGACTGGCCTTCAACTCACAACAATCCTCCTTCCTCAGCCTCCCAAATGCTGGGATTACAGTCGTGCGCTACCACGCCGGGCTCTAATAAGCTTTTTACATATTGGCCTTATATATGTATGTGAACTTGCTAGATTCATTTATAATTCTAGTATTTTTTTCTAGGATGCTTAGGATATTCTACATAAATAATGCCTTGTATGAACAATCTCTGCTGTTCCTTTTTTCTTTAATGAATTCATTTATTTTCATTACTGGGTGGTCTAGAACCTCCTGCACAGTATTAAATAGCTGTGGCTGGAGGGAGTATCCTTGCCTTGCTCTTGGTCTTAGGGGAAAAGCATTCACTCTGCCGGCCTGAAGCATAAGGTGCGCAGTGGGTTTGTTGCAGATACCCTTCATGGGGGGGGGCGGCGGGGAACGTTCCCTTCTATTCCTGGTTTAAATGTATCGCCAAAACGTTGTTCTGTGATACTGTCCTGTGGTGCTTTTCACGTCCGTGTGATCTGGGATGGTGTCTTCTCTTTCACTCCTGATACTGGGCATTTGGGGTTTCTCCTTCCTCTTTGTCATGAATTCGGTTAGACACTTGTCAATTGTATGGATCCTGTGAAAGAACCAGCTTTTGCTTTCATGATAGTCTCTGTTTTGTTGTCCATGTTCTGTTTTCCGTTTCATTTTTTTCTGCTCTTATCTCTACCCCTTCCTTTCTTCTTTGTAGTTTGGTCTTAATTTGCTTTTTCGTGGGCTGGGGATATAGCTCAGTGGAATAAGCACCTGCCTAGTAAGCACAGGGTCCTGAGTTCGATCCCCAGTACCGCCCCCCCCCAAAAATTAATTTGCTCTTTCGTTTCTAGTTTCTGAAGGTGAAAGCTAAGGTCACTGATGTAACACTTTGTTTTGTGCTAATGGTGGTTAGTGCTGTAAATGTCTTTAAATTCTGCCTTGGTTGAATCTATAAATGTTGATATGTTGTTTTCCTTATCACCCAGTTTTAAATACTTTCTAAATTCCCCTTTTGCTTTCAACAAATTACATAGTTTGTTATTTAGTTTCTAGGTATCTGGGGATTTTCCAGAGATCTTTCTGTTTATTTCTAATTTAACTCAATTTTGATCAGAGAAAACACAAATTTTATGACTCGCTTCCTTTTAAAATTATTGAGACTTGTTTTGTGGTGCACAGGACGGTTGGGAAGGGCACCTGCTGGGAGAAAATGTAGTCATTATTATGCTAATACAAGGTCCCAGGCCTGAGCAGCAGCATGTTTCTCATTATGGATCAGTACTTTGGAGTTTGGGGTTTATGTATCAAGCTGACAAGCTCAGTGAAGGAGCATTCCCTCCTGGGAGAACAATCTGCCTCTTGATGTTTTCTAAACACAATGGCAAAGATCTTAATTGAAAACTGAACATTCTAATCTTCCAGGTATTTTCAAGAACAATATCCATATGTTTGTATCCATGTATTTATTTTAGTATTAGAATATAAATGAAGATCTGAGCGCTCTCTCTCTCTCTCTCTCTCTCTCTCTCTCTCTCGTTTTCTTTTTTGAGACCAGGTCTTGCTATGAGGTTCAGGCTGGCCTCAAACTCACAGCGATTCTCTTGCCTCAGTTTCCCAAGTGTTGGGATTACAGGTGTGAGCCACCATGCCTGGCCTAAAAATTAACTCACATAAACTGAATTTAACAGTGTAAGTGCCCGATAAATGTGCTGATTATGAGCCTCCTTGGAATTCATCCTACCAGATCTCAGCAACTAATCCCATCACTAATTGTCAATTTTTGTTTTGTTTTGGTTTTGGTTTTGATACCAGGAATGGAACTCAGGACCTTGCCCTTGCCAAGCAGGCGCTTGTGCCACTGAGCTATGTCCCAAGTCTGTAGGTACTAGACTCAATTAACTGTTTCAGGTTATAATGTTTCAATGCTAACTCAGTTCCTCTCGTCTGATGAATGTTTTTGAATTAAAATCCTTGGTTTTATTTAAAAGCAGAAGTGATGTAGGAGAAATCTAACTCCCAACCTGCTAGATGTCAGATGTGTTGAATTTGGGTCTCCTGAAACTGAAGAACAAATTCTAAAGGACAAAGGAGGTTCAGAGCTTATTGGGGAACAGGAACAGCTCCTGAGAGACGGGGAGCTCCACAGTGGGTTGCCATGGATGCCCTTTGTCGGGTAATTTATACATCAGTGTTATAATGTGGGTACAAGATGTGTCAAACTATAATCAACCACTGTTATTGCAGCATAGCTAATATTGATCCAATAGGGAAGCAGGCCACAAGGCAAGGGTATGTGGCTGACACCATTCATTGGCTTATTTGTGACCTGTGAGACAGGAACATTTTGGGAAGGGATGGGCCCAGGCGCTCTGCTCACCGTCCCAGTGTCTGATGCATCTCTGAATCTAAGGGGCCAGGGGCACTAAGCACAATATAGCCTGGAGTTCTGCTTACCCCTCAGACAAGTGTGCAGGTCCAGCTGCTGTGACTACCTTGAGGCCTTGCTTCTTGCCTTCTTCAGAGGGCCCTCCAGCCAGAATTCTCGCATCTGTATCAGAATTTTTTCTGACTTCCTTGAGAGCTCAGTCCCTCTCTGAGTGTCTATTAATTTGTAATTTAGCTGCCTGCAATAGGACTAGGGATGCAGCTCAGTGACAGAATGCATGCCCAGCACGGGTAAAGCACTAGGTTTAGGGCTAGGCGTGGTGGCCCGTGCCTGTAATCCCAGCACTCAGGAGGAGGCAGGAGGATCGTTGTGAGTTTGAGACCAGCCTGGGCTACAAAGTGAAAGGCCAGCCTGAACTGCATAGTGAGACCCTGTCTCACAAAGACAAACAAACAAACAAACAAAAAACAAACACTGAGTTCAGTCCCTAGTACCCACCCACCCTCCACAAAAGGTAAAAGTATTATCAACTTTACATTTAAAGTAGACAAGGGAAAGACACATCCACAGCTGCTCTCATCAATCCGTGACAGGGTCGGCAGTGAGTCTGTTGAAGAGGAAAAAAGTCGGGAGAGCCTGAAAAGGAAATCCCATGCCCCTCTCAATCCTTTCTCGGAAGGAATCCTGGGGGTGCAATCTACAAAGGAATAATTAAACTTGCATATAGCCCGTCCATGGTATGGATCCCTGCGAGTCTGCCAAGGGCCCAATTCACCTTCCTCAAAATGAGGGGCATGAGCATCTGGAAAAGAGATAGGAATGTTAGGTTTTAAATCTTTTACCATATTCTCAGCTGAGGGAATAGAATGTAAGGTTAATGAGGCAACTGGGCATGGTAGCACACATGTGTAATCCCAGCACTTGGGAGGCTGAGGCAGGAGGATCCTTGCAAGTTTGAGATTAGCCTGGGCTACAAAGTGAGCTCAAGCCCAGCCTGAACTGCATAGCGAGACCCTGCCTCAAAAAAGACGCCCCCCAGGGCTGGGGATATAGCTCAGTGGAATAAGCGCCTGCCTAGCAAGCGCAGGGTCCTGAGTTCGATCCCCAGTACCGCCAAAAAAAAATATATATATATAAAAAAGACGCCCCCCCCAAAATGTGTAAGCTGGGCGTGGTCGTGCATGCACCTGGGAGGCTGAGGCAAGAGGATCATCCATGAAGACAAACATTCCATCTAAGACCTAGGCAGCAATGGTTCCTGCCCTGGGGCTCCTAACAGCAGAGCCAGGGGCCACACAGGCTCATCACATGACTCTAGACACATGTAAAGCCTGGGACAAACTATGCGAAACTAGTAATAATGCTTTCTCTGGATGGTGAGGACCTATTTTATGCTACTAGATCTCTAGGGTCTTGCAGGTGCTAAATACATACTTGTGGAATGAATGCTTTTTTTTTTTTTTTTTTGAGACAGAGCCTCTCTATGTAGTTCAGACTGGCCTTGAGCTCACTTTGTAGCCCAGGCTGGTCTTGAATTTGCAACGACCCACCTCCCTCAGCCTCCCAGGGCTGGGATTATAGGCGGGTGGCACCATGCCTGATTTGAATACTTCTCTGTAATGTTTCCTTTTTTTTTTGAGATAAAATCTCACTACATAAATAGCCCAAATTGGCCTTTAAGTGGAAAGAGTCCTGTCCAGAGTTTTGGGAATATTAGCCTGTACCCCACTCCCATAGTATTTAACTTTTTTTTTTAATGAGCATATTACTTTTTTTTTTTTTGCGGTACTGGGGATCGAACTCAGGACTCTGCGCTTGCTAGGCAGGCGCTTATTCCACTGAGCTATATCCCCAGTCCCTGAGCATATTACTCTTGTTTTAAGCTCTGTGCATTTAACCCAAGGCCTGTGCATGCTGAGTACATGCTGTTCCACTGAGCTATACCCACCTGTTGAGCATCTTTTTTTTTTTTTGAGCATCTTAACTCTTGCAGTCATAAAGAAAATATTTCTGATATCCTCACACTCACGAAGGTAAAGAACACTCTCCTCCAGTGGCCCCTTTCCCACTCTGGCCAGAAAGCGATAATGAAAGCCAGAGCTTTCTCCAGTAATCCTCGTTTATCGACCACCCGGCTTAACGACCTCTGGGTTTATCCCGGTGAGCACTGTTTGGACTTACGACTCGCTCCTTAGACTTATGACTTGTCTTTTGTGTGTGTGTGTGTACAGTTCTGTACATCCTGTTTATAAAGCCTGCATGCCTTTTGGTACCGTACACCTCGTTTGTGCTATAGTGTGACTTTTGTGGATTGTACTGCTCAGCAGAGTACTATAGTTTTGTTCTGTTATGTATTACAGTATGGCCTGTAAATTATGCAAATAAAAGCAAACTCTTCAAATTGGAGTTTCTTTTGACCATTTCTTTGTTCTACATATTGTAATGTACATGCTATATGCTTTATTTAGCAACTGCTTGCGCTGGGCATGGTGGCACAGGCCTGTAATCCCAGCACTCAGGAGGCTGAGGCAGGAGGATCCTTCTGAGTTCAAGGCCAGCCTGCACTGCAGAGAGAGACCCTGTCTCAAAAAGACAAAAAACAAAGCAAACCAAAAGAACAATTTCGTCACTGGGACAAATTCAGTTGTTAAAGGAGGGTATCTGTAGTAAAGTGCTTCTCAGGAACAAAAATTTCAAAACCAAGATGCAGCCTCACGTTCCATCTGTCCAGGAAGGCTGGCTGGGCTCCTCGCCTCTGGCAGCCGTTGGTAGCTCTAAGCTCTTGGGAGTTCCACGCTGGTGACTCAGGAGACGCCTGTACCGGCGTCACAGACAAACGGCCTCCGGTCAGGAGGATCTGAGTGAGGTGTTACTACCCCAGCTTGGAAACGCGCACACTTTTGGGGAGGGGCAGCTCCTGGAGAAAGAAGGTGCAGGCTGGAAATAGGAGAGGAGCCTGTTCCACCTGGTGTTTCAGAACTTCAGACAGCTTTAGTTAGAGCCATTTAAATCTGTAGAATTGAGGTGCACAAAAGTGAGGTAAAATTAAAGGAGTTTATTGCAAGGAGCGATCATAAGGCCCTTGCATGAGTCCAGGAGGAGCCCTGCCTGGGCTTCTCGTGGCTGGAATAGGGAGTCTGGGCGCAGCACAGCTCAGGGGCCCAGCGCAGCTCAGGGGCCCCCACCGCAGCACCTTGCAGGCTCCCCACTGCCCTGCTCCACTGCCCGGCCCCGCCTACACATCTGTCCTGTCCCTTGCCGCCAAGAGAGAGCAGAACCTACTGCATCCAGGCTGCTGGACAGAGGTCATCGATTAGCCTGAAAAATGACAGCCTACCCTGGGGAGCCAGCTTTGGTCTGGAAGGACAGGCGCAGGGTTGCTCGGAATGATCATGACCACAGAAGACCCTTTCGTGTTTTATATATTCCAGAGTCTGGTGGAAGACACCAGGCACTATTTCAGGCAACCACGGACTCAGGACTAGCCCTGAATGGTGTGAACACAGGGAGGGATGCAGAGAGTGGGGAGGAGGGGAGGAGGTCCCCGTTCCTGCAACTGGAACTGCGCATCATACGGCAGCACCACATTCCCAATCAGAACTCCGGCCCCTTCGTTCCCTAGCCTCGCCTTTCCTGGGTGCCTTTAAATTATTCACACTGGGCTGGGCGTGGTGGTGCACGCCTGTAATCCTAGCACTTGGGAGGCTGAGGCAGGAGGATCATTGTGAGTTTGAGACCATCCTGGGCTACAAAGTGAACTCAAGGCCAGCCTGAATTGCATAGCAAGACCCTGTCTCAAAGAAAAAAAACAACAACATAAATTATTCACATTGGGCTGAGGACACAAGCGCCTGCCTAGCAAGTGCAAGGTCCTGAGTTCAATTCTCAGTGCCCCCTCAAAAAGTAAATAAATAAGTAATTCACATTAAAACACCCTATGTATGCTGATGGGACATAACTTCACTTATCCTGTTATCAGCAATATTAAAATTTATCGTTAGCTGGGCATGGTATGCACACCTGTAATCCCAGTACTAGGAGCCCAAGGCAGGAGGACTGCCGCAAGTCTGAGGCTGCCTGGACTACACAGGGAATTCAAGACCAGCTTGGACTACACAGTGACACTGTCTCCGAAAGTCTGAGCTGGATGTAGGAAGTTTGAGCACTTGGGAAGCAGAGGTAGGATGATTGCCATGAGTCCCAGTCCAGCCTGTGCTACGCAGTGAGTTCAAGGCTGGTCTGAACCATGTAGTAAGACCCTACCTCAAACAAAAACAAAAACCCTCACCAGTTTAGCTTTCCTCTGTGGTTTTTGCAGGGTTGCTGCACTGTGAAGTGTTTTAGAACTTCAGACAGAACTTCAAACTTTCCTGCTGGGCGTGGTGGTGCACCCCTGTAATCCCACAGCACTAGGGAGGCTGAGGCAGGAGGATCATTGCGAGTTGGAGACCAGGCTGGGCTACAAAGTGAGCTCAAAGCCAGCCTGAACTGCATAGCAAGACCCTGTCTCAAAAAGACCAAAAAAAAAAAAAATCACATAGCACACAGCTATAATCCCAGCACTCAGGAGGATGAGGTAGGAGGATTGCTGAGTTTGAGGCCAGCCTGAACTGCATGGTGAAAGCCTTTCTCAAAAGGCCAAAAAAATCACTGAAATAGTTAATGCAAACTGTAGCATTCTAGAGAAGTACGAGCTATAGTGGGCAAGAATAAAGAGATGATCAGATTCAGAGTACGGGACAGTGGTCAGGAGGGGCGGTGGAGTGTAATGGGGCCCTCGTCTTGGGACCCTGATGTGACAACAAATGGCATGAAGCACCCTCTGACCCAGGAAGTAAGCGTGTGAAGGAAACTTCCATGCCACAAAGAAGAGACAGTGAGAACGGTGGTTTCAGCCTTGTGTCCCCTTCTCACGCCAGAGCAGCAGGGCCGCGGAGTTTACAAGTGTGGCCTCCGGCCAGGAGCTGTGCAGCGGACACCATTCACGTTTCCTAGGGAGCCTCATTTTTGATCCCCTGTATTGCAAGAGATGAGAAACCTGCTGGCTGAGAACTGCCCTGTACATTCCTGACTTTGTTTTCATTAGTGTGATTTCTTTGTTAATGTGGACTTTATCCGAACAGCAAAACATACAACCACTTCTGACTGCAAGCTAGTCATTCAGACAGATGCAAAAGAAAAATTGAAGGCCCCTGTATCCTATGGGAAACTTTTTTGTTTGTTTGTTTATTGAGACAGACTTTTAATCAAAGTAATAAACATGACTTTATTTTTTTTTTAACCTTTTTTGTCTTTTTGAGACAGGGTCTTGCTACTCACTTCAGGCTGGCCTTGAGCTCACTTTGTGGCCCAGGCTGGGCTCGAACTCTCAAAGATCCTCCTGCCTCAGCCTCCCAAGTGCTGGGATTACAGGTGTGCACCACTATGCCCAGTCATACATGATTTTGAAAACTAAAAGACAGACAAACAGAAAGAAGCAGCTGGGGTGGCTGGAAGAAGAATAAAGAGGAGCACAACCCGGATGCAGGGGACAGCACAGCCAGCCGTCGCAAAAGCCCCGTGACATTAGAGGCTAGGTGCGGTCGAGGACTGGAAGAGCCTCTCATGTGGTGCAGTGATCAGATGCGAGAGCAGTGCAGGGGGAGGCGGTCGATGGGGCTCTCAGTGGGAGTTTATTTTAAGGAGTTGAGAATCTGCCGCTCCCCAAGGGAGAGAGGACAGGTGGGCATCTCACAGGGCTCTCAGGCCATTCTGTCCAGGGTAAGCACCCCTCACCACACGTGCCACTGCACACCTCAAAAGCGGCTGTCTACACTGGATTTCAAAGGTATTAAACGCTTTTTACACTGGCCATAGATGGAAAGTTGTTTTAATATATTGGGTTATATAAAATATATCATGAAATCCATTTGACCAGTTTCTTTTTTAATGTGGCTGCTGGCAAATGTGAAATGACAACTGAGACCCTGTCCCGAAGTAAAAATACATACGAAATATGTAGATGTCTGGCGGTGAAGCTCAGTGGTACAGCATCCCTGGGTTCAATGCTAGAACCTAACCAGAAACAACTGACAGAGTAGCTGGGTAGTCATCTATCTTTATGCCAGTGCTTTCATCTCCCCAGGGCAGGAGCAACAAGTGGTAGAGGGGAGGTTGTTCAGGTCCCTTCAAGAGTAATATAACACACTCATTACCAGGTGTCAGGAGGGTTTGGAACCGTCGGAAAGGCTGGAGGAGCAGGTTCTAGACAGTCTCTGGGGACAGTCCCCAGCCCAGAATCACACTGCTTCTGTGGGGTGAGGGAATCGTGCTGGCCCCCGGGAAGCTACTGACTTTTGAGCCCTGTTTCCTCCTCTGCCTTAATCCATGCCAGTAGCACAGGACTCTGTCCCCGTCCATTACAAATTCAAGTCTCACTGAGGAGTATCTGATTAACAGTCTATATTTATTTATTTATTTATTTATTTATTTATTTATTGTCATTTTGAGATGGTCTCGCTATGCAGTTCAGGCTGGCCTTGAGCTCACTTTGTAGCCCAGGCTGGTCTCGAACTCACCATGATCCTCCTGCCTCAGCCTCCCGAGTGCCGGGATTACAGGTATGCACCACCAGGCCCAGCTATTTTTTTTTTTTTTTTGAGACAGGGTCTTTCAGTGACTTTCTATGACTTTTTTTTTTAATTTTATTTTAAAGACAAAAGAATGGAGACATAGGAACCAGAATAAGCCATAAACAATACCGAAAATACAAAATTATACAGAATATAGTAGGGAATTAGCACTGGATGTTGTATTACATAATGTTATCTTCACATTAATTAACACATAAACATTAAAAGAAATATCAAATTATAGAGAAGATAGTAGGGAATTAGCACTGGATACCGTATAATATAAAGTTATCTTCTGTTAATACAAAAACGATTGAGGAAATACAGAATTATAGAGAACATAGAAGAGAATTAGCTCTGGATGCTGTCCTACATAATGTAACCTTCACCTTTGTTACTCAGTTACACAGATGATGGCCCATTTGATCATTCAATTTTTCTCCTCCCTCATCTCTGTTGCCCTACCACTCAATCAGTCATCTTTCCTGTGATAATAACTGTATTCCTGGGTTTATCTATACCCTTGGACTCTTGCCTTGGGAAGAGATATAGCTGCCTCAGACTATACTATAACATACATGGGTGTATACAAACTGCCATGGTTGGAGGTGGAAAACCATGTATGCTCACAGCGGGCCGCCCGGCTCCACCCTATCGCCGTGCTATGGGTGGGGGCGGGTCTAGTCCGTGAGGTGCCCTCAGTGGGGCCAACAGCGGAGCAGCCGCGGGGCCCTCAGTGGAGCAGCCGTGGGGCCCACTGTGGAGCAGCCACGGGTCCCTCGGTGGAGCAGCCGCGGGGCCCATCTACACCTTTTTTTGAGACAGGTCTTTCACAATAACCCTTCTGTCTCAGCCTCCTAAGTGCTGTGATTACAGGTGTGCACCACAGTGCTCGGTTTAGCAGTCATCAGCTGGGGAGCTGAAAGGGACCCTGGTACATGCAAGTTTTAGGGTTCCAGCTTTTGTCAAAGACACACTGGAAAGAGGGCCATAGACTGGTCCACTCCACAGTACCTATCATAAGTGTAGAGATAATGTTTTAATGAATAAAGATGCTGATGTCCCCAGGGCCGTGGGGGCATACACCTATAATCTCAGTACTCTGAGAGTCTGAAGCAGGAGACTCACAAATTTGAGCCCAGCCAGGACAATTTCACAAGAACCTGTCTCAAAATAAAAAATAGCCTTTCCCAGCTGCCCCACACAATGAGGAGCTCTAGTCTACACTTGCAATCCAAAGCCTACTGCAGTCGGTGCAGGTCTTCGGGCACCAGAAGACAGTCACAGCCGTGGCACATTGCAAACCAGTGGTCTCATCAAGGTGCACAGGCATTCCCTGGAGATGATCAAGCTGTGAATGCCACGCCACAAGTTCCTGGAGCCTGTTTTGCTTCTGGGCAAGGAGCTGCTTGCTGGGGAATCATCTGTGTCCCTGTGAATGGTGGTGGTCATGTGGCCCAAATTAACTGTCAGGCCATCTCCTGAACCATGGTGGCCATTTCCAGAAATTTGTGGGTGAGGCTCCCGAGATCAAGACATTGTCAACCAGTACAACCTGTGCAAACCCAAAAAGTTTGGAGGCTCTGGTTTTCCTGATTGTGACCAGAAATCCTACTGATAAACTTGTCATAAGAATCAGCATTGAAAGCCAGGCACAGTGGTGCACATCTGTAATCGCAGCACTAGGGAGGCTGAGTCAGGAGGATTGAGATGCAAGTTCAAGACCAGCCTGGGCTACAAAGTGAGCTCAAGGCCAGCCTGAACTGCATAGCAAGACTGTCTCAGAAAGAAACAAAAAAGCCCAAAGTGAATAGCGGTACTCACAGGATGTATAATCCCAGATACTTGATTTTTTTGTGTGTGTGTCTTTTTGAGGCTAGGTGGTGGGGACAGGCTGAGAGGATTTTTGGAGAAGATTGTTAGCAGAGTTCTTTTTTTTTTTCTTCTTCTTCTTCTTTTTTTTAACTTTTGGTACTAGGAATCAAAACTCAGGACCTTGTGCTTGCCAGGCAGGCACTTGTGCAACTGAGCTATATTCCTGGCCCTGTCAGCAGAATCCTGATAGGGCTCCAGTTGTCAACAAGGGCTTAGAGGAAAATGAAAAAATTATTGGAAGCCAGAAGAAAGGGAAATATTACAGAGTGGGAGAAAGTTTAGCAACACTGTTGCCTATAACTTGAAAACAGGAGCTACAGCAAGATGGATTCATTTACGTAGCTGGGGAGGTTTCTGGGCCGCATGTTGTCCGTTTCTTCCAGCTGCGATGAGAGAGATTTGCTAAGCAACAAAATTTGGGTGTCACACACCTGTAATCCCAGCACTCGGGAGGCTGAAGCAAGAGGATCATTGCAAGTATGGGGCCAGCCTGAACTGCATAGTGAGAGCCTGCCTCAAAAAGACAAAAAACCACATCCTTAGTCATCCGAGAAATGCAAATAAAAACAACACTGAGATTCCATCTCACCCCAGTAAGAATGGCCAGTATGAAAAAATCACCCAATAACAAATGCTGGAGAGGCTGTGGAGAAATAGGGACTCTATTACACTGCTGGTGGGATTGCAGACTGGTGCAACCACTGTGGAGAGCAGTTTGGAGATTCCTTAGCAAACTAAGTCTAGAGGTTCCATTCAAACCAGCTATTCCCCTTCTGGGTATTTTCCCAGAAGATCTGAAAGCATCATATCACTCTGATATATGTGCACCCATGTTCACAGCAGCACAATTTGTAATAGCTAAATTGTGGAAGCAACCCAAGTGTCCATCCACAGAAGACTGGATTAAAAAACTGTGGCATTTTTATACAATGGAATATCATTCAGCTATAAAGAGGGACAGATATGGAGCCTTTGTAGGTAAATGGTCAAAATTAGACAACATACTCATAAGTGAAATAAATCAGAGGTACATGTGCAGGCAACGTATTGTGTCACTGGTGTGAGAACCTGGGGGTGGGAACATAAACTAAGAGTTATGAAGGAAATCTGTTCAAAGGTGTAAGAACCTGGGGGTGGGAACATAAACTAAGAGTTATGAAGGAAATCTGTTCAAAAGCAAAGAACAGAGGGGACGAGGGAAAGGAGAAAAGAATGAGGCAAAAATTTATGCATGTATGTATGTAAGTATCTATGTATATACATATGTGCAGGATGGCTAACATGGTTCTAGTATTGACTTATGTCATTGAGTGGTAAGGAATAGTTGATGACTGATTGTTTGATCAATCTTGTATGTCTTTATGTGTTCTCCGGTGCATACATTTTGAAGATATCAATATGAAATGCAACAAATATTGTTGGTTTTCTGTTGCTTTGTCTATAATTCAATTATGATTATAAGTTTATTGAGCAACTTTGTATCTCTTTGTTAATGCTTTTTTTTTTTTTCTCTTTTTCTGTTGTAGTTGATGTAGTTCTTTTTGCTTTCACACTATAAAAAGAAGTTGTACTACTGACTTAGGTCACTTTATTGTAAGGAATAGTGGATGATTAATTGTCTGATCAATTTTGCATGTCTATACCTATTTTCCTGAATATACAATTGGAAATTATCAATATGTAATGCAACAACCATTGATGATTCCCGTCACCTTATCTGTAACTCATATTCGATTGTAATATTCTTATGCTACTTTGTGTATGGTTGTTAATATCTTTTTTGTTTTTTTATTATACTTTTAAAATAAAAAATAATAATAAAGCAAAAAAAAGAAAACAAAATTGGAAGAACTATAGAGGAGCCAGAATTGTTAAGTCTGAAGAAAGTTAAACTCATTACCAGTTATTCCATAAGGTAACAAGTTCTCTAAAGACAATTTCAGCATCTACGGCTATAGCTCAGCAGCACGTGTGCCTGCCTGGCAAGCACAAGGTCCTCAGTTTGATTCCTGGTACCAAAACAATAATAATAATTGCAACTGGGTATGGTGGCACATGCTTATAACCACGGCACGTGGACCGCTGAGGCAGGAGGATCAACCTGAGTCTGTGGCCACCCTGGGCTACAAAGTGAGCTCAAGGCCAGCCTGGAGCCCAGGCATGGTGGCGCACACCTGTAATACCAGCACTTGGGAGGCTGAGGCAGGAGGATGGTTGCAAGTTCGAGACCAGCCAGGGCTACAAAGTGAGCTCAAGGCCAGCCTGAGGGCTGGGGATATAGCTCAGTGGAATAAGCGCCTGCCTAGCAGGCGCAGGGTCCTGAGTTCAATCCCCAGTACCGCCAAAAAAAAAAAAAGAAAAAAGAAAAAAAAGGCCAGCCTGAACTGCACAGTGAGACCCTGTCTCAAAAAGACACACACAAGGCTGGGGATATAGCTCAGTGGAATAAGCGCCTGCCTAGCAAGCGCAGGGTCCTGAGTTCGATCCCCAGTACCGCAAAAAAAAAAAAAAAAAAAAAAGACACACACATACACACGCACACACACAAAGGCACACAAAATAGGCCAGCCTGGACTATATAGCAAGACTTTCTCTCAAAAACCCAATTAGTTAATTAATTCAGGGGCTGGGTGTGTAGCTCAGTGATAAGCATGCTCTGCATTCAATCCTCAAAAAACTAAACATAGAAATTCCATCCCATCCAGTTATACTTCTTCTGGGTATCTTTCTGTCTTGGTTATTTTTCTCTGGTTGCTGAGGCAAAATACCTGCACCCAAAGTGAAGGAAGGAAAAGCTTATTCAGCTCGCAGTCTGTGGAGGTTTCAGTCCGTAATCAGCTGGTAATCAGCTGGCTCCGAGGCAGGACGGCAAAGCACAGGAGCAACAGTTCCAGGTGGCAGAAGACAACAAATGCAAGAGCACAAAAGAAGGAGCCTCCTTTCCTCCCTGTGCTGTATGCGGGATACCTCACACCATCTCCCAGCCCCCCTCTTGCATAGGCTGAGGATGTTTACGGAAAGAGCGCCCTGGACCCCTGCTGTGTGGAGCTGGGCCCGATAACTTTGTTTCCTGAGGTGAGGCCCCCCCACCCAAAACAAACCGTCCGGGTTTCACTAGCTGTCTTGCAAAAGCCGGCCCCGCCCCCCACACCAGCATGAGGCTGGGGGTGGGCATCACACCAACCTGCACTTTCCCAGGGTTAAAAACATCATGTTACAGCGATACACGCACACTCCCATTTCTAGCGCAACAAGTCATGGTAGCTAAGTCTTGGAAGCAGGTTCCCTGGGCATCAGTAGAGGAACGTAGGAGTGGCACAACTTCCAGACCTGGCTCTCTGGTGAGTTAGTTCCAGGCTAGCCTGGACTGCACAGCAAGACCTTGTCTTGAAACAAAGCAAAACAGATGAATAGATAAATAAAATGTGACTGAGGTATGTGTGCACCTAAAGAGGGATAAACTTAAGTCATTTGCAGGACCACGCATGCACCCTGAGACAGTAAGCTAAGTGTGGTAAGCCACACATAAGGTTATGCATTCTCTTACAGGAGAGACCCCAGGTCTACATAATGTAAAGAGCACAAGAAGAGCCTGACGGTAGGAAACAGGAAGACAGACTCTGCGGAGATCCCCGGAGGGGACAGCAGCAGGGGGATGGGAGGGAGTGGAGGGGAGGAGGAAGGAAAAAGTACCAGGGTGAGATTCAGGGAAGGGCCATTTCCCAAGGTGAATGCACTTGTGCTGGATCACAGACATATGCTAATAAAAAGGGTAATACCTACAATAATGAAGAAATCTGCCCTAACACAAAGTGTATACACAAAACCAGAAATGGTGGCGCAGGCCTGTAATCCCAACCTTTGGGAGGCTGAGGCAGGAGGATCGCTGTGAATTTGTGGCCAGCCTGGGCTACGTAGTAAGTTCAAAGCTAGCCTGAACTGCATAGTGAGACGCTGCCTCAAAAAAGTCCCAAATGAAACAAAACAAAAAACACCCAAAAAAGTATATTCATGAATAAATTCACAAATTTAAAAATAAATTCAGGGGCTGAGGGTGTAACTCAGTGTCACAGCATGTTTAGCATCTGCAAGTCTCTGGGTTCAATCTCCAACAGCAAAAAATAATGTTTAAAATAATCATTTCACAGTAGAGGTCAAAGCCAGGGTGGTAATCTGAGCAACCACTTTGAAGATAACAACATGTAACACAGCAGCCATTGCTAATTTCCTATCATCTTTTTTTCAAATTCTGTATGGCTTGTTTTTGTTCTTTTTAAAATAAAAATTTTAAAAAGCCAAGGTAGATAAAATACCTTTTTTTTTGGTCTTCTTGAGACAGGGTCTCGCTGTGCAGTTCAGGCTGGCCTTGAGCTCACTTTGTAGCCCAGGCTGGTCTCCAACTCAAGGATCCTCCTGCGTTAGCCTCCCTAGTGCCGGGATTATAGGTGTGAGGCACCACATCCAGCTAATACCTTGTTAAAACACCCAGAAAACCTAAAGTGGTACCTTTATAGAAACTTTTGGTTAGATAAAAGCCTTAAGGACCTTAAAGATAGGTGACATAGACCTTTCCCGTTAAGAATAGAGCTTTTAAACCAGCTGTGGTAATGCACACCTGTAATCCTGCTCTTGGGAGGCTGAGGCAGGGGGATCATTGTGAGTCATTCAGCCTGGGCTACATAATAAAAACACTGTGTCAAAAAACAAAAACAAAAGAAAGAAAGAATTAAGCTTTAGCAATGTTATGGCCATGCTCCCTTGGCAGCCACACTGAGGGTAGCAGCACTTGGTTACCAGGTGGAACTGAATTCCTACTCCTCTGACTCTGAGAAAGCATGTGTTTCTCTTGTAACAACCAGCCAGACCATGGCAGAAACGGTGCTGACTCCCCAGCCTGGGTCAGAAAAGGCCGCTCAGATTGTACCTCATCCTCTCCGCGCTTGCCCTCAGGGCGCTCCCTCCCCAAGGCCCACTCCCCTGTGAGGAAAGCCTAAGCCATAGGGGAAGGCCCCAGCAGGTGCCTCCATCTGCATCGGGCAGGCCCCAGGCCTAGATCTGAGTCCTGAGCCCCAGCTTCTCCCAGCCCCCGGCCATGGGAGCCTTTGCTCAGACCAGCGGACAGCCGGTGCCCGACATTGCACCTCCACTCTGCACCTGAACGGATTCCCGTCGCACGGTGCGAGCGTCATGGACAGTTAGTCTGTTCTAGCACTAAATTTGGAGTCATTCCCTGTAGAGCAAGACGGCAACAGAGCGCAGAACGGGAATTGGACACATTCAAAGAAACAAAACAACCAAACCAAAAGAAACAGACACTGGGCTTGGACGACACTCGGGGGTAGCACAAGACTGGGCTCCAACCCTAGCGCCGAAAGAAGGGAGCTGTGGAGCACAAAGACACTCTGGGCCGCACTGGCACTCCTCTCTGTTCTTTCCTTTGGGGGGACCAAGAGTCAGACTTGCGACCTCACACTCACCAGGCAAGTGCTGCGCCGCTGAGCTTCACCCCGCTGTTGCTTCCTAAGGCCAGAAGTCCAAAGTGTAAGAGGAGGGGGGCTGGAGATGTAGCTCAGTGGAACAAGCGCTTGCCTGGCAAGCGCAAGCTCCTGATTTTGATCCCCGGTACTGCAAAAGAAAAAAGGGGAAAAAAAAAAAAACTAACAAAAGACAGGGCAAAAGGTATGGTGAGACAGGTATGGTGGGGAAGTACGGGGCCGGGCTTAGACCTCTGTACAAGCCTAAGCTACACAACGTACTTTTCAGTCTCCCCACTGTAGAGCTAGCTGCACAGGCCTCTGTCCGAGCCCGGCGGCTTCAACTTGGCTCTCCTAAGGGCTCGCCCGAGCGACCTCACGGTGGGCAAGCAGCTCGCTCCTCTGTGGCTCGCTCCCGGCTGGGGCTCAAGTTTCCACGCGAAACAGCTCTTCTAGGGCCGCCGCTGTCCCATCGCAGGAAAGGAAGAATTCGAGGTTGTGCAGTTTCTTTTAGCCCAGATGG